>SSNS01000021.1:2263192-2289560 GCA_006937985.1 Aphyosemion australe | reverse complement strand
TACACACTAGCACCGGCTCGGACCGGGCGGGATTGGGTAAGGTCCTTTCACATCCGGGTGGCCCGGGGATTTTCGGGGCTGAACCGTACGTGTTTTCGTCCCTCATCTGAAGGTGGTCTGACTCGCGCTGAAAACCGGGCCAACACACCCACTGCCGACTCATTGGTCGGCTCAAATTCACGCCTACCTTTAGGGGGAACCTCCGATTAGCGGATAGAATCCGCCAGCGGGGGCTTCCCGCATGCGCGCTTCATTATCACTCTGAATGCGGAGGAGTTAACAAGCCTCTGACTGAAGCTGTTTTATCTGTTTCCGTCAGCTGTGATGAGCGCAGCGCGCGCGCGCACACACACACTGACACAGTGCTGCCACGCAGCTTTTTGTTTAATGAGGAAGAGACCGCGGACTTCTCCGCGCTCCTTTGACCCACCCAGCCGTTTCTCTGTTCCCGTCTGCTGTGATGAGGAAGAGACCGCGGACTTCGCGCTCCTTTGACCCACCCACATCACTGATATATTCGCGCCAATTTTTCGCGCGCATTTCTGAGACCGCCTATCACGTCCGCATTCCAAAGGGTGTCCTGGAAGACGTGTGTAAACAACCTGGCGGGGCCGGGGCCGACTGAGGCCGACCGATCGGAGCCGACCCGGTGCTAGTGTGTAAGTGCCAATTGTGAACGCCTTAACGAGTCTTACCTTAGACAGATCTCCCAGGTCAGGTCTCTTCCAGCCCAGTTTATCAAGGACACAGTTGTCAAAAGCATGCTGCTGTTTGCGGCAGTGGCGTAGTTCTGCCAAGTTGTTATAATCCAGACAGGTCCAGTACTCTGTGAAGGACTCGGCACAGTTTCCCTTGATTTGTCTGGAAAGCAGAGTGAAGAAAGGCGTCTCAATCAAATCTAAACCTGTTACTAATTACATTAAAAACATAAATATCAAAAGAAGTCCTGGTTGGAATTAAGCTTTTATTGATTTTTTTAAGGTCCAACTGAGTAAATGCTCTGTTATTAAACAAACTTTTATTATCATAAAACACCGACTGAAAAAAAGCCAATCATCAACAGAGAATCCAAATAAAGTTAGATAACATAAAACATTCAAAACATCAAACCAAATCAGCACCAAGTTCATTTATGAACAATTCGTAAAAATTAACTATACTCAGAATTTAGAAAACAGACTGAGTCACATTTAATAATCATAAAGTCCGAACATTTCTGAGTGAAAAAAAATCTAAACATGAGCATAAATGAAAAGCAGGATTAATAATACAAATGATCCTAAAATACAAGCAGCTGTCTGATTAAAGCTGTTCTAGATAATCAGATACTTCCCACAAAACCCAGACATGATTAAAGGTTAGACCCAAAGGTCAAGTGTTTGTTTTTAGTGAAATCATAAACGCATAAACGTATCAACAAAATGCAAAAAGTCTATCATTGTATTAAAGGTTTTGTCCATTACGAAAATCAAACTTACATTATTTAATTATTCAAATTATTTATAAATAATAAAATTATTTAATTATTTAACCTTCACTAGCAAACTATGTAAATGTTTTACACTCATGATGCCTCGCGCTATCCCGGGTAAACAAGGTACGGAAATTCACAAGCAGCAAAGCTAACAAACATCTACTTTCAGTTTGGATTTTAGCGTCTACTTCTACAGAATCTCCTGCTTTACCAGCATCTGAGATTGTGCATAAAATAATACCAGAGTTGTTTTTTCCTTTTATACTCTTGTAGCACTAGGTTTAGATTTCAAGTCATAGTACTTGGCCGGTAAGTTGTCATTATTTTAACAACACTCTGACATGAAAACATGAATATGAAACTTTTGAAATCTACAGAGTACATTTAACAACTTCATGCTCGGGGCAAAAAACAGTCCAAGAGCAGCACTCACAATTTCAGGCCACAGTTTCTTCCCACATGTCCATCATCAAGTAAGAAACACAAAAACCTTCGACCACAAATCTCCTCTGACCAGTTTCTTTAGACCTGTACTCTACCAGCTCCTGAGTTCAGCCATATATATATATAATCACTGCCTGTAAAGCCCGCCGTTTTCTGAAAATGTCATTATCCCATCCAATCAATGGAACACAGTGTTTTCTGACGTGAAACTATTCCTTTAAGACAAAGTTTAAAAAAGAGAAGAAAATCCACCTTTTTATTATTCTATTCAATGAAATGAGCCATGGAATAAAAAGATCTGCCATTCTATGCTGCATGTTAAAAGTCCTGAGCTATTGAAAATAAATTAAAGATTTAAAAGACATTGATACTATGTTAAACCGTAGATATCAAAAACACAAAAAACACATTAAAGGGTACCTAAAGAAGTTGACTGCACACTCGTTGACCTTCTTCCCTTCCTCTAGACACTTCCTTGGGTCCTTCTCCTCCCAGCGACACAGCATGAACTCCTTGTTGGGTTTGTCACACTGGGAGCCATAATGGTGGGCAGCAGCCTTCAGTACCGCAGATGAAACACTTACCTGGACAAAAAAAGACATAAAAATAAACCTAAACGACTGAATAACATATCATTAATAGCTATTTAGGATAGGGCTGTATATAAAAAAAAAACATCAATATCACAGAAGATGGCAATAAATTGCAGACACAAAATAGAGTAAAGCTGCAAATCAGGTGGACCCCTAAATGTCGGTGGACACAACTGGACATGATTGTTTTGATCTCTATACCTAATTTATTAGTCAGTAAAATCAGTGTCCACTGATTATTTCTATAATGGCTAAAAACATGTAGTTAGAAAAGATTGAAAACCTTGTTTTGTACAGATTTAGGTTCAGTTTTCTACTCAGATTTTTTTTTAATGCTTACACCTTTTCCGAATTCAAATTCAAGCACTTCCAAAAAGTGTTTTTATTATTTTCCAGGATCTTCTATTGGTGATGATTTACACATGCATGAACAGAACATATGTGCCCAAAACAATTATTACATTTCCTTATCTCATAAAAGTAAAAATCATTTCTCTACAACCAGCTTTAGTTAAAAATTCCAGCATTTTGTTAAAAATGGAAGCACTTTCAAAACTTTGGAAATACTGCATGGATTTCAGATTTCAAGCACCTGATAGAACCCTTAATGTTTTCGCTCTTACTTATTAAGGAAAAAGTTATGAACACACAGCCAGATGGGAGATCACAATTTCATTTTTTTCTTTTATTTTGAAATTTGATTCTTCCCATTTGCTTCTTTTACAAAATACTGTTTTAGAACTTTTTCGTTTGAATAATTTAACTAACATAGAGAATGTTACTTTGGAGTTGTTATAAAATGGATTAATTTCCTTAAATTTGAAATTTACCTCGTGTATCATATAGTGAGTTATTCAAAAAGAACTTTATGTATAAATTAGCTACTTTTTTGACAATTCTCAACGGCTTTTGGAGTGACAGTGTTATTTTATATTTTGCATTATTTACATTGTCACACATGTCTGAACATAGGCTCTATTTATACTGTATTTGTTCCCATACTTGGAACTTCAGATGACAGACTGGACGTTACTGAAGGTGTAAAAGTATTAACAACAACTACTGCCAATAATGATAGACATCATACAACCGCAGCAATTTCCTAATGTTGTGATTTCTCACACATATGGCAATAAAACCCTTCTGATTCTGAACAATAATATAGGCTAGGCAAGTCAGCTTTATTTATATAGATCTGGGCTTTGAGAGGAGGGCTGCTGCTAATAATGATCATACACTTTTCAAGGACAAGCTTCTTGTACAAAAAATTCAACCAGCCAAATAAATGAGGGTAGTAGCCATAAGGATTTTTACCCTCACCAGAATTAAACTCTGGAAGTTTACCTCCGATTGAGTATAGCATAGATACTGCACGGCCAAAGCCTACGTTAACGTGACTTAAAACGACCGAATATCATTCACATTCCCGTTCACTACATGGGGATATTGTGTTTTACCGACAGAAATGACCGATGTTCAGCACCACTGCCGTACTTTTAAACAAAACCCCTGCTGCAAGCGTTTGCCGCTAGCCGGTTAGCTTGCTAAATAGCTAACCACCATATCCTCTATTAGCTAAACAATAACCGCTGCTCACCTCATCCACCTTCAGCTCCTGCAGTGTGGGAATTTCCGGCGATGGCATGACTTTGTTCTTGTACACTTACACCATTGAAAAATACTAAATACCGTTAGCGAAAAGCATTCAAGGTCCCCCTCGCCTACCGAGCAACGAGGATTGGAGAGGCCGCGGAGAAGGTCAGTAGCTTTGCCTTGTTGCTGTCATTGGGGGCGCGTTCTGATGACGAAACCAGACACGTCTTCGAAAAAAGTCGTGTGGTCATGTTGTTTTGTTGAAAATAATTTTAAAATAAGGGAAAAGAGATATTTGGCAAAAAGGAACAGCTTAGTTTTATTTATTTTTTTGTTCAAGTTGTCTACTTTTAATTAATCTTTTGTCGTGTTGTCATGGTAACAGGACGCTGAACCTCACGTTATCTTGCGCCGTCTTGATCTTCTTAGTATCTTCTTTAGAGACTAATAAATAATCTTTAATGTATCTAATTTAATGGGCTAATGGATATCACTGGAAGTAGTTACAAAGGAAGCACCAAAAATGGCAGGTAAATACTATTTACTATTACTATATTATTATTACTATTCATGCCCTAAATTTTGGTTTTACTCAAGAAAAGTATTACATTTTCAGTTTGATTAAGATAGTTAAGGATTAAAAATGAAGAACAGATAAAGCAGCATATTAAATGTCTTTCCACCCTCGCAGGATGGATGGAGAAGGCGAGTACACGTTTCCCACTGACACTAAATATGTGGGAGAGATGAAAGATGGGATGTTTCATGGCAAAGGAGTGATGATCTTTCCAAATGGAAGTAAATATGAAGCCACCTGGGAAAACAGCATAGCTAAAAAGGTGAGAAGAACTATCTATCTATCTATCTATCTATCTATCTATCTATCTATCTATCTATCTATCTATCTATCTATCTATCTATCTATCTATCTATCTATCTGTCTGTCTGTCTGTCTGTCTGTCTGTCTGTCTGTCTGTCTGTCTGTCTGTCTGTCTATCTATCTATCATCTATCTATCTATCTATCTATCTATCTATCTATCTATCTATCTATCATCTATCTATCATATATCTATCTGTCTATCTGTCTAGCTGTCTGTCTGTCTGTCTGTCTGTCTGTCTGTCTGTCCGTCCGTCCGTCCGTCCGTCCGTCCGTCCGTCCGTCCTACATGTATGCCAGCTTGCCTGCATCAACATTCACAGCTGTGTGTTTCACATTGGTTCTAGAATCTGTTTTCTTTTATCAATCCCTCACAATCATTGTTGATGTAATTATGTTTTTTTTTCCCAGCTTTGTTCTCTTCTGCTCTGGTTGAACTTTTTAGGGAATTTTACAACAATTAGTGATCACCACTTTTGATCATCATTGTGATTATATTTGATTTTAAATGGTAGCAGCTCTGTACCATGACAAATCTTTTGAAATTTTTATCTAACATAATGCAATAAACGTTGTTCATTCATCCATCCATTCATTACCTGTACTGCTTCTTTTTCATTAGGGCCGCATAGTTGGGCCCTAACTCTAGTTGCCATCGGGTGAGAGGCAGGGACACCCTGGATAGGTCACCTGTATGTCACAGGAACACGTAGAGACAAGAAAAAACATTCACACACTCACTCACACCAAGGGACAATGTAGAGCTGCCAGGTAGCCTGACATGCATATTGTGGGAGGAAATTGTAGCACCCAGAGAAAGCCCATGCATGCATGGGGAGAACATGCTAACTCTGCACAGGAAGACTCTGCAACCTTCTAACAGGGATGCAACAGTCCTACCACAATGCAGCCTGCAATATAGTTACATAGAAATAAAATCATACTTATAAAATGTTAATTTGATGCAGACTGAAAGAATATTTTTACTTCCTAATTGTGAAACTTTTTCATGTGTGTTTACAGAAGGTCTGTAGGTGTCTGAGGGCCCTGAAGCATACTGTCTTTATTCTACTGTCTACTGTCTTTATTGATGTCTTCATTACCGTCATACTGATATAATCAGAACTGTCCCTTGTCCTGATATTGTAGGGGTGGAGGGTCTCTAGTTTGGGACCCTCAGGGTCTTATCTGTGCCTTTTGCAGATCATGTGTTTTTTTTTTGTTGTTGTTTTTCAATTAACTGAGACAAAGCTGTCGGCTTACTGGTCCATCTATGTTCCAACTCTCACCTGTGGTCACACAGTTTGGGTTGTGAACTAGAGAGATCCCAGATACAAGCAGGTAAAACTTGTAGGGTATTCTGGCTCAGCATCTGCAGGTGTTATGAGGTGGGTCTTTCATCTGATTAGGATGCCTCCTGGTTGCCTCCCTTTGGGGGTTTTCTCCCCTTTCTTCACTGGGAGGCAGACCAAGAACTTGCTGTAGGAAAGAAATATTCTCTCTGGCCTGGGACCTCCCAGGAGGAGCTGGAGAGAGGGATCTCTTCATTATCCCTCCTGAACCTGTTAGCTCTGTGACCCAACCTTAGACAAGCATATGAGGATGAAGGGACTGACTTCAGTCAACAAAAAGACAACAAACTAACTATTTCAAGGGTTTGGATGACTCTAACACACAACAGAGTATGTAGAGTATGTCTAATCACTAAAAGCTTTCCTCTGCTCTACATTACTCTGAATATAGCTTTGGTCTGCTGCGGTTTTGAGATATCCATCTCTGAGAGACAATAGAGGGAAATATAAATTCTTTGTGGTGCTTAAAGCACTGAAAAGTGACATTTGAAAACCTCAGCAGCAACTTATCTCTCCAGAAGCCAGGTCTGACGTATGCAGGATAACCGTCAGACCTTACAGCATGTGATAGATCTAGTTTCTATTAGAAAGTTACTCTTTTAGAAAGTCTAGTTGTCACTCTGGTTTCAATAATTTTCCCTTGCATAAAAAATAAACTACCTGCATACAAATGCATGACTAAATAATCAATTTTCATTGTGAACTGAATAAATATTACGTAATAACTGTCATTTTGAAGTTTTGTTTTTCTTTCAAGGGGTCGTTGAAGTTTGCTGATGGTCTTCAGTATCGGGACAGGAACTGGGACTACTGTGATGGTTATGACAGGCGTTTCTACAGCGAGAGGTGTAATGGACTCACGGTGTCAGGTGAGTCTTTTATTTGCACAGAATACAGAACTTTCTCAATCCAACATGCAAACACAAACATCACTTAACTTCAAAACACTGAATTGTTGCACGCACACAAAAAACTTCTAACTGTACCTTTTAAAGTGAATGTACTGTAAAATGTGTGAATCATTAAAAAAACATCAAATAATGAAAAAATCTTGTTTTGACTAAGTATTGTTATAAGGGAGATGACTGCATTCCACCGATGCAGCTGCTTGTTGTGTTAAAATGCAAACAAAGGACTTTCTCTAAATGGAATGCAGCCCTTTATTGCACCTGTGCCTGTTCCTAATCTTTCACATCAAATAATCTGAATTAGGCTGTTGTCTCTTCCTTCATTTGCACACCTGTTTGTCATTTAGAGTGTGATTCCCTCTGCATGTTTTTTAGTTTTTGTATTTCTGTGACTGATCCTTCTATTTCCACCTCTCAGCTCAGTCGATTTGACTAATCTGTTTTTTCTATCTTCTTCAGGGTCCTTCTCCTTCTTGCCCACTGTGGATGATGGCTTTTGTTTTTAATTTAGGGAAAATATCACTTTATATTTTCAACATGTTAATTTATTTATTTTCTTTTTGACAAGAATGCTTACATTTATTACATCACCTTTCATTTGACTAACTGTTGGTGGGCTTTTAGTTGCATTCTGATGATTAAATATAGACACAGTTCTTACTAAATATTTGTTGACCTGAGATTTCAACCCTACAACCCTGTTTATTCTGTTTATTCAGGTGAATCTCAGACGACTGATCTACGACGCATTCCTGATGGATGTTACGACTGTGTCGACGGTTTCTACGACCCCAACACCAGAGTCGTCACTTCCTACTCGGGAGGATTCCTCAGGAATGCAGGTGAGTCAGAACTGTGTGGTTTAGACTGAGGATGATACAGCTTCATTCTTTAAAGCTGAGGTACATCATTTAAAAATCCTAAATTTTACTATTTTACCCTGTTCTATGATATAAAGTAGACAATCGTTCATAATTTACATTTCCCCTAAGTCCCTCCTCTGGCCTCTACAGCAAAACGAATCATTACGTGAGCCTTGAGCTTTGACCAATAGAGTTGCGTATCCTCAAGAGGGAGCTCTCAATCAACAAGGATGTGACTCAATTCCCAGCGTGCACTATGGGGCGACGCTGGAAGAAACGGGAAGTTAGCAATGGAGCAACCAAAATAAGAGCCGAAGTCACAGATTCTACTTCTCAAAGACAATTTTAAATGCTTAACAGTCCTTCTGCAAAATCTCACTCTTACGTTTATGACAGTAGAGTAGAATTTACATTGGAGACACTTTTAAAAGATGGAGGGAGCTTTGTGATCTACAAAAGCTCAAAACTGATAAAGGGTTGTCAAAGTTTCTTTTGGACAGGTAAATGTTGAGCCATTTGTATTTTAGAGAATCGTAAACAACATCATATTTAAATAAACTAAATAATAGAGCAGTTCATTGTTGTATGCTGTTTACCATGAGCTAATTTGGAGCTAGCTTGAATGCTAACTTGACCTGCATTGAATTAAAGCTACAATGACATATTTGGAAAACAAATTAGCTTAAAGCATTTTTTCATGCCTCAACATTCTAACATAGTATAGCTATAAATATATTGTGGAGATTAAAAAAACAACAAAAAAATTAATAAAGTGGTTCTCTCGCATTTGTCTAAACCTCTGCCAATAACACGTTTCGGACAGTAAGCAACTATTGGACCATCTGGTTGTCAGTCTCGTCGATCTGCTGCACTTCCCTAGCCTAGTGAACTAGACCAATTCTTGCTTTGCAGAGTTTGGTCTAGGCACGCTTCATTGGAACCCTCGCAGCCCAAACCACTGCTGTGTCTATCCAATCACAACTCGCTATAGTTTTGGTTGGGCCAATCACAGCGCTCTATATCATGGGCCAATCACAGAGCGGGAGTAGCCGATGACGTCAGCGCTGCAGCCGCGAACGCCGCGAACCCAAGCAACATGGCGGCAACTCGGAAAACACGTTCGTTTGAAACGGCTTTGTCATCAACATTGGATTATTTAGACTCCAACGTGCGTAAGTCTGTCTGATATACTTAGCGGCTTCTTATTTTTATCAAACAAAGTAGTGCAATGTCCCAGTACACCTGATATTCGCGTGTTTTTCATACAAAAACGACAGAAATCATTGAAGCTAGACGCTATTAAAGCCTCCCGCTTTTCCGTCGCCGTGATTACGTCATGTTGTTCGTCACTCTGATTGGTCCTAGCGCTATCCAATTGCGTGCAGACATTTTGAAAGACAACCGTAGATCCCGCCTCACGACTGAGAGCCGTCAGTGGTTCGTGGCCAGACTATATATACACATATATAGGATGGCTTGCCAGGCTAGCACTTCCCTGCTTCCTCCGTTCATTACACACTCACGTATTTAGCAACAGAACACCACTGGCGTGAGAGGTTCACGGCTCAATAATATCAGAGAAGGAGAAACAGCCGGCTGCTACCACTTCACCATTTGAAGTTACGGACAACAAAAGATGTTTTAACGTATAAAACTGCCACTGGTGTTTTGAGCTGTCTCGTTTACTCGGGCAATGCGGGTTCCAGTATCAGGGATGATAGCCGACAGGACAGGTAAGAGTTCTGTGACCGTGTTTATGTTTAAAAGCTAGCTTGTTTAGCAGATTTGCCATTATAGCTTTAAGTTTAGATGTCTTAAATGTGAGTATTGGGTAAACGTGGAATTGTTTATGAAAGAAATGTTCTTTCAGCTCTGCTCTTGCCATAACTAAAAGTACCTCTTTATAAAGTCAGATGGCTTTCAAAATGACTGATTTTAGCCAGCTTAAGGAACTAAATGAGGAATCAGTCAGACTCATGAAAAAAATTAGCCTGGCAAGCCATCCTATATATGTGAATATATAGTCTGGCCACGACCCATTGATGGCTCTCAGTCGTGGGGCGGGATCTACGGTTGTCATTCAAACTGTCTGCACGCAATTGGATAGCGCTAGGACCAATCAGAGTAACGAACAACATGACATAATCACAGTGACGGAAAAGAAGGAGGCAGCAATGGCGTCTAACATCAATGACTGCGTTTACATGCAGCCAATAACCCGTTCAAAACCATGTTATTTGCAATAACCCGGTTCCGCAAGGCCATGTAAACACTGGCAAAAACCCGGTTATGCTCATAGCCGGGTTTTTAAAAACCGGATTACCCCTGGGGTAACCCTTTTCTAACCCGAATATCAGGTCATGTCAACGCGTATCAGGATAACCCTTTCAAAAGGTGCACTCTGCGCATGTTCTATTCGCAAGGAATCTTGGTCTTTTGAGTAGATAAACTTCTTGTATGCGCCAATAACCCGGAAGTGAACACGTAGAGTTCAGCCTGAGTTCAACATGGCGAGACGCAGCACACCACATTTTTGGCGTGATGAAGAAACCAGGTCAGTAACAGCACCAATGCGCAAACAAAGGCGATCACTATTAGCTCCGAACGATCCATTATCTGCGTGCTGCTGCTGTTGTTGTCGTCTTTGGATACAGGAAGAAAACAGGAAATGATGCATATTTTTTTTTCAACTTTATTTACAATTGAACAAATACAAACTCGTTGGAAGAACATAAATCAGAACATAACAGACCATAACCAACAAAAAATATAGAAACACATAAGGCATAAACAAACCAAACAACATGCATTACTTTAAAAAATCAAATAATTGTCCATGTCCCTGCTTAATAAGTCTGCTTCCTTGTTTGTATCTCCCAAAGCTTTCAGCGGTGTCAGTAGAGACTTCAAATCACAATGCAATAAATTCAGGGAAGGCTTTTTGTTCCTCCATTTACATGTATTAATTTGGTATTTACCCACAAGGATCACAACATTACAAAACATGGAAACTCCCTCTGCAAACCTTCATTTCCATACAAAACCTGCTGGAAATGACGCATATTGTGTCTTAATGTAGCCCATACGTCCTGGTCCTGACGCTATGTAATCGGGATATTAAACGTTCCATGTATACAGGGGTAACTCTCTATTTGTGCATGTAAACGGGTTATTCCGAATTTTTCAGAAACCCGAATACTCACCTTAACCTGTTCATAACCCGAATACTGGCTGTATGTAAACGTAGTCGATGATTTCTCTCGTTTTTGTATGAAAAACATGCAAATATCAGGTGTACTGGGACATTGCACTACTTTGTTTGATAAAAATAAGAAGCCACTAAGTATATCTGACAGACTTACGTTGGAGTCTAAATCGTCCAATGTTGATGACAAAGCCATTTCAAACGAACGTGGTTCCTGCGCTGCCACCATGTTGTTTGTGTTCGCGGTCGCCATAGATATATATCACTAAATGCCTTAACTGGGAGTCGACAGCATCCCTACACGGCGGCCATCTTACCTCGGACAGCTTACGTTCCGTTCTCAATGGTAGCAGATGGAAGGTGAGTGAACAACTTAAACAAAAACACTCATAACTCGATGAAATATTAACGGATTTACAAGCGGGTTGCCTTATTACAAACCTTATAACACATAGGCTTGATAGGACATACTTTCACATTTTTAAATTAACGGGCCAAATCCATCATATTTTAGAGCCACATCTCTGGCGTTTATAACAAATCAAACCGTTTGAAATTTAGTTGAAAATTGAGCAAGTTAGAGTTATTTAAATAGTACATGCACCCTTGACACCAATGTTACGAAAGGGGGCAGCTGTCCAAGGTAAGATGGCCGCCGCGTAGGGACGTTCGTCCAATCGACGAACAGCGCGTGTAAGGCATCTAGTGATGTATATGATATCTATGGCGGTCGCAGCTCTGATGTCATCGTCTTCTCCCGCTCTGTGATTGGCCCACAATATAGAGCGCTGTGATTGGCCCAACCAAAACTATAGCAAGCTGTGATTGGACAGCCACAGCAGAGAGGAGGACAGAATTTGGTCTAGTTCACTAGGCTAGAAAAAAATCATATTTTAAAATGAATAAGTTTAGGATTATTCACTAAAACATGAGTTGTATGATAGAGTTAGGACAATTCTGGTGTGAGAGTGGGTTTGAGGCATGGTTGATGATTGTGAATCCAAACACACGGTGGGACCTGCAGACATGAATCTGAGGATGGTGGCTCTGGAATAAAAAAATAACAGCAGAAGAAATAAGAAGTTGGAAAAAAGCAGTAATTTAATAATGGCTCCAGGCACAAAATTTACCATAAAATAAACCAAAACAACAACACATTCAAATGTCCTAAAGCCTTTTTACTGAATGTGGATCAGGCAAGTCATGTTTTTGTTGCTCATTTTAAGAACCAGGACTCTAAAAGCTTCCAGTGTACGGGAATGCTCTGATCAAAATAAACCCATGCAGCGATGGTAAACGGATTGCTGTGTTATCTGATTGGAGATTGCTTTCTAATGCTGTCTGACAGGTATGCTTTTTAGGCTTTTTGTAATAAAAAGTGAAAAATTGAAAACACATTTTACCTCTGAATCATATTCCAGTGTTTGAAATGAATGGAGTCTGTCAGGTATCCTGAACTGAATTCCCTAATTCTGTCAAGGTCTGTTCGTCAGTCTTTAGTGCTGCGGAGAATGTGGTGCTGGTAGGAGATGGTAAAACCAAAGTATTGTCTGAAAGCGTTAAATGAATAGTTTAAAATCTCTGAGATGGGGTTCTGTGGAGTAGTTATCTGTAGTTGGTATCTTACCTACAGGAAACATGATCCGAGTTTAAAAAATGATCGAAAATGATGCTAATCTCCAGAAAATCCCAAGTTTGTTGTGTTCATCGAAAAATCATGATACCATTTTATTTTCTCCAGAATGTGACTTATAGATTGTGATCATATAGAAAAATGGAAAAAAAAATTAAGGAGAGAAAAGACTAACCGGGACTTTCCACTGTCCACAAACTGTCGCATTTTTGGACGCGTCCCAAAAGCATAGTGATGCATCACTTCATTAAAGTTCAGATCAGGCTAGACAGGAAGTCAAGCACGAAAGCAGTGTAAAACACCCGTCAACTGTCAAAATAAAAGACGTGCAGATTTCCAGTTGCTTAACTAGTAAAAGAAGTACGTCATTAACATTAACTGTATATATAATGAATCAACCCTCCGCAGAGCTGAATTGAAGCCTTGGCGGTTCCCACCACCGCCATCTTGGCTACGTCATGCGTCTCATCACTCCTGGAAAATACAAAAATGGAGCTGAGAGCAGGGCTGTTAAGGTGTTTGACTGGGCAGATGTTTGACACCCAATAAACTCTGAGCCGATGTAGCTACGAGCTAACTGAGCTAGCCAAAGCTAATGGAGGTTGGTGGGCGCATTTGGCCAGATAACAAGAGCTGAGCAACTCTGCTACCCTCTTCCATAGGCTGTAACACTTTTAATGTGAGACCCAGGCTGAAGTTTTCCCTGGAGCAAGCAGGAGGCAAGCTGCTAGCGCTGCATCTGCTACCTGTCAATCAAAAGAAACACCCCTAATAATTCATAATTCCAAGCTTTAATTACATCTAAACGGATTATCCCCCCTCAGAGTTGTCATGGTGGTAAACTTGACCTATTAAACATAAAATAGTTTTCTGTGCCAGGCAGTAAACATGTTTATTTCTGCTGTGAAGTTAGCCTTTTTAACATAGGAGCCAATGGGAACTTGCTCCTTTCAGGAGCCAGCCCCTAGTGGATGAGGGGGGAACTGCAATTTTTGTTACTTCTGTGTTGGCTTCATTTTTGGCAGGTGGACTTTCCCCCTTGGTCGTCACCTGTGAAACCTCGATAGCCAACAGAAAATAAACCACAGACCTTTATGGATGCTGCCATGTGAGCTTGTTATCGTGTCAACTGGCGACATCGAGTGTGGTCCTGCAATTCTCCATTGATTCCTGGACTTTATGGGAGCAGCTCCGTAGAGTGCTTCAGCTGCCGTGCGCTTCTGAAATTCTCTTGGTGGGAAGGGACGCGCTGAGTTTGCACATTTATTCGCTGCTTACACCTCTAGTGGAAAGGCCGGGTGAGAAAGCATGTTGTTGACATGACAAATAAGGAAATCAAGCATGTTCAAAATACACTCCAACTCCATTTTATGTGTTTGAATCCACAAAACAGAGTAAAACAGGAACTGTAAAAAAAAGCCCTCCTATTTATTTATTTTAGGTTATTTTGTCTTCGTTTTGGGCGGAGGGATGTGCTCCATATGTGGCCACAAAAAAACCATCTAAGCCTGTGTGAGATCCCTCTTTTGTGTTCACAAACACATGCTTAAGAAGAATGCTCCTGTATCCTGCATGGATTTATTTTCCAACCCTGGGAGGTGAAGGCATATTTGTCAGAGTGGGTGTGAAGACTGGATTTATTGCTCGGTGGCTTCCGCCCAGGATGAGGACCAGCGGTGATGATGGGACACAGGGAAGACCCACCCTCCCAGTGGGGACGCTGGCTGGCTGGCTGCAGTAAGAAAGAGGAAGAAGATCCCCGTGCAGCTGTTGATGTTCGACGATGGAAAACTCAGCTAGTAAAACTTTTACAGAAGAAGCAAGGATGATGCATGGAGTCGTTTTAAACACTAATTTCTTCAATTTAAAAATATCTTTGCTCTAAATTATAACTCTAAACGTATTTGATTTGCCAAAACTGGTTATTGATGTCAGCTTAGACAAATATTTCATGTTGAAATGAAGCCAATCCGTAAAACAATAGAATCCGTGATTAATGATTCCCTACAGGATACAGATTATTTTGGGAATCTAAGCAATTTCTTGCCATCAACACCTGCATGTTTCAGCCAAGCCTACACAACACAGATCAAAGTACCAAAAACTTCCTAAAACAAACAAAATATATAAAAATAAAAATCTCAGAAGGTTGTTTGAACCACTTCCTAGCACACGTGTAGAGTTTTTGTAAATTGTTGCTGCTGATTAAAATTGTTTGGAGGTAAAAGTGTAATTAAAAAGAACGAGGAGGGATGCTTAGGTCACATCTGCACAATTAAATGTCCACCGCCGACTGATTGAACATGCTCCGGTGTTTAACAATAAACACAACCAGTGAGTTTTGTGTACCGACGCTTGGCAACGCTCTGCATCACAACCACTCGTATTAATAGTTGCACTTTCCTGTTTCTTGAATAACATCTTGGTGCAAAATGAGCTCCGTGCTGAAAAAAGAAAACATTCCTCAGCCAAGGAAAACACAGCTAGTGACCAAAGCCCGGCTTCCTTTGTCCCCGTCGGATCGAGGTGTTTCACAGACAGATAAAATCAGCCGGAGCTCTGGGGAGGGGAACTTAAATTCCTCACGTCCATTTCTTTTCTTTTTGTCTCATTTCTCAAACATTCTGGAATAATATCTCAATCCTGTGATCTTTAGTAGATCAGATCACTTTAAAAAACCTAATCTGGATGTTTTGGGGGGTGTGTGTGTGTGTGTGTGTGTGTGTGTGTGTGTGTGTGTGTGTGTGTGTGTGTGTGTGTGTGTGTGTGTGGAAGGAAACACTTTTCCTTCTGAGTGTATTTTGAGGATTAGGATAAACAGAGGTGTCGTTATCGCTTCCACTCACTAAACAAAGATCCTCCATCCACGTTGTTAGTAGATGGATGGCAAACATATTTCAATTTTTATCTTCTTGAGAAAACTTTCAATATGATTTAATCATAACCCGTCTCATTTGTTTTACACGTTCTTTTTAAAGACGTCCTCCTCTCTGCTCACTGCATGAAAAAGGCTAAATCCAGCCGCCACCTGTGCTCCTAGTTAACTCCCACGTGAGCTAAACGCTGCCAAAAGAGGACAAAATCACAGCAAATATGAAAATGTCCCAATCTAATCATCATTAAGCTGTGGGCTGGGGTTAATTGAGGTCAGTCTCATGGCAACACATTGCCTCCAATAATTACCTGTCCCAGTTTTTTCTTTTTTTTTAGGCTATGCCACAAAGAGCGGTGGAAGCGTTTTGCTGTGACAGCTGTCGCGTGGCCGATAGCACGTTCAATTGACCTTCTGATCAGAGCAGGTAGAGGGATGGACAGAAAAAGAAAAAAAGAGGGGGTGTTATGTACTTGAAGTGGCTGGTGGCGTTCACGCCCATCACTGGCAATTACACACAATCAGTGTTGGAGCTGCAGAGCTGCTCCCCCGTACAATAGGGGCCCCGTGTGCTGCGTGGAGCCGGTGGGTGAGGCCCGCGAGCGGCTCAAGTGCATGCAGCTGCGCGCGCTCCAGGGAAAGCTTACTTCCCCTGCAATTAGCTACTCATTTCAGCTTCTAACAAGGAATAACTGGTTTATTATCAGCTCCTCTGGCGGTTGTTTCTTAAAAAAAAAAAGAAAAGAGAAAGAAAGAAAGATTGGCGTCCATTTTTGGGGCTTATTATTTGTTGGTGTCTGAAGTGGCTCTGAGAAGTTATTTTCTGCTAATTGTCAGGCTTATCTTGCTTTGACTAAATTTATCCCAGACTTAAACGGCTCTTGAGTTCTGCAGCCTCACACACGGAGTGACCTGTGGTTTAATTATGCAGGCTCCTGATTGTTGTGCGTTTTATTTAAGCTTCTTAAGTGACTTCAACAAAACGAGTGCCACGTCTTTCTGTGCAGCCTTTAGAATGGAAGCTGCAGCTTTGTGGCGTGGATTTGAAAGGATAGCTTGATCAAACAAGGACTGAGAGGTTTCTCATCCAATGTTTTTGACAGATGACTCCGAACATGAGTGGATTGAGCGAAGTTGTCGAAAAGCCTTGGATGTGGATCTTCCAAAATCATCTGCAGCCATTCCTGGGAAGAGCAGCGATGTTGAGTGAAAGGATCTTTTACCTGAATGGTTTTAGTCTTTTTGCTAAAGTTAGAAAAATTAAATGTCTGACTTTGTCCTTGACTTTGTTTAATTTAAAAAAAAGTAATTGATTTTCATGTTTTGTTTTGTTTTTTGTCTCTGGAGCTCATTTCAGAGCATTAACTTGAAATTGTGTGTGCAAATAAAAAAATAAGCCTGAGTGTCTGTCTCAGGTGTGTCACTCATTTTTAATAAAGCATTTTTCACTCTCATGATCCGCTAACCATGTCTGGGTAGTTCAGTTTAGTTCAAGATTTATTCATGCATTTATTTATTTGTTCATGAAACAACGTTTTTTTTTATTATTTCACAGCTTACATGAACAATAGATTGCATGAAAATAGATTAAAATAAACCTAATACATCTGTAATTTGCAGAATACTTGTAGGCTATTAGAGTTATTTCAAATATAATAGCACAAGAAACAATAAAAGAAACCTCTTGGACTCTAACATATTCTATTTTGCAGACATTTTGCTGAAAATGTCTGTAAACTTACTTTAAACTTCTAATTTTTTAACTTTTTACATCTTTTTTGCATCATCAAATGCAGCAGGATTGTTTTGCACTCAGTCACATTTCCCATGACGCAGCTCTCTTGTTTTATATCAAACACACATTTACAGAAAAATGCAGGCAGAAATAGCACACACACACACACACACACAGTAATGCATCCTATCAATAACATGCAGCAGACACATGCACCTTCAACTGCAGAGCTAAACACGCATCCATGCAGCCTTCAGCACATAAAGCTCCAAAACCACAAGCATTTAAATAAATTTGTTTTGGTTTCACATAATAATTTTTTCTTTCCATTTCAGTGGAATTTATTTATTATCATCACTTTTCTATCTTTAAAAGTCAGATTTGGGTCGACCAACATGAATCAGTGTTTTGCTGATTCATTTTCAAAGAACACACAAAGATCACACACACACACTATATTTTAAAGATTTTATTACACAAAACACTGATGATCCACATTCTATCAAATAAAACTTTTGTTTCATTTTTTTTTTTGTTATTTTATTTTCTTGACAAAACCATTTCAGAAAGGGCAAAAGTGCTTTACAGGGATTTACCATGTCAATAAATACAAAGACTCTGAGGTGTAATCTGATCTGGTTTTCACACAAAGCCAATGGCACTGAAATACAGGCACACACTCACTACCCTACATAGAAACACACTCACACACACCTTTAACTATGTACAAACCCGGTCCGTTTAATCGGGTCAATCTTGTACCAAACTTCACCTCCCTCATCGTGTGACCAATGCACACAGAGGCTAAACAAGCAACCGTATAAATTAGAAATGAGTGAAAACATAACCAATAAAAGATGTCAGATTCTGAAGGGATGTGTTGTTTGACAATAAACTGACCTAAAAACCTTTTTGTAATTAAAAGACGTGTTAAAGGGTCGCATCAAATGCTGTTTGACAATACACACGTTCAATATTGTTTGTCGATTTTATTTCCTGCAAACTTATAAGAAGATTTAACAATCTTTTTTTTTATTTGTCCAAATCCTTTTTCCGTTTTGAGTAAAAAGTGTGTACACTATAAGACAAGATAAGGCACATAACAGTTTTAAATCTTTAGCGAAATTAAAATTTTTGAGACCGTTTTACCAAAAATGTAATTAGGAACAGCTTTAATTTTAAATAAGTCAATAGTTATTCCAAAGATAAACAGAGTTTTGTTTGTATTTATGTTTCCTTCATGGTCGCTTTAAGAGAAGAGAGAGAGAGAGGAGTCTTACCTCAACGTGCCCTATCCACCGGGCTACAATCACAATTCCCCTTTTAAATGTATCTTCAGTATTCTGACAGCACAGCTCGAGTCCTGCTTCGTTCATCAGTTACATCCATTTAAAGCTCCGCTCATCTTCACGTTTGACGGCGGAGGGAAACGTGTCCATCAGATGGTGAGAAAAACAGACTCAGGCTTGAAACGCTGCTGGAAGGTCGTGTTTGGGATAATCCTGTCCTCAGAAAGCAGAGAGTGAGACAGCTCGTGTCCTAAAACGCTCTCTCTTCTTTTAGTTAGATTTTCTGCACAGCTCTCCTGGCAGATGAGTCTTTTCTCCATGTTGAGTCTTGTACAATCTTTCAGTGAGGTTAGCAGATCCAGGGCTTGATGGGGGGTCCTGGTGGGGGACTAGCGGCTGAGGGGGAGCTGGGGCATCGACATGGCCTGGTGAGGGAGACCCTGAGAGGTCAGGACGGAAAAGGGATGACCTGGAGATTAAAAAAAAAACACATTCGTTATAATTTTGTCTTTGAAAAAGCAGCAGATTTTTTCTTTTTTCTCTAGAATCCAAACTTACTGTCGATGTACCCGTGGAGAGCCACCATGCGCGCTCGCTCGGGACTGCCAAAGGGGGAGTAATGCAGCTCATCGGGCAGAGACGAGGGTATCCTGGACTGAGGATGACCCTGGGGAGCCCCGCTGTGCTGGGGCGTGTGCTTTTTATGTCTTGCTCTGCAGTTTTGAAACCAAACCTATGAAGATGCAGACATCATGTCGCTATACTTCAAACACAAAATACTGCAGGATGATTAACATAACTAGTTATTCTTGTAATATGATTCACTGAAAACAGATAAAAGAGAAAGAATAAGATAAAGCATGTAGATCTGACTGTACTGACCTGTATAACTCTCCTGCTCAGGCCCGTCATGTCGGCTAGCTTCTGTAGCGTTTGGGCATCTGGATTGTTGTCCTGAGCAAACTGTGCCTGCATGATCTGCACATTGAGACATGTTGATATAATGAATTCATCAGCTGCAGAAACCAGGAAGAAACCCCAGCATTGACTAAATCAGATGCACTTTGTGCCAGAGTGGGACCGATCACCTGTAGCTGCTCTGCAGTGAAAGATGTCCGTGCCCTTTTGGCCGGTTTGGGTTGACTGTCTTGTTCTGTTGGAACCGCTCCCTCTAGTGTGATGCCGTTGCCTGAAAGTGTTGGAGACAAATCAGTTGAGACGTTTACGAGATCCTGGTTTTAGATGAAACTTAAATAATTACAATAACATGCAAAAGTTCATTTATGTCAGTAATTCAACTTAAAAGGTGAAACTAATCTATGAGATAGACTCATTTCATGCAAAGACAGATATTTCAAGCCTTTTTTTTTGTTATAATTGTGATGATTATGGCTTACAGCTGATGAAAACCCCACATCCTAAATCTCAGACAATTAGAATATTGTGAAAAGGTTCAATATTCTGGACTCAAAGTGTCACACTCTAATCAGCTAATGAATCCAGAACACCTGCAAAGGGTTCCTGAGCCTTTAGATGGTCTCTCAGTCTAAGTTGAATTAGTGAAATAAATGGACTTTTGCATCATATTCTAACTTTTCCAGTTTCAACTGTAACTAAAGTCAGTTTACTGAAGTGTTTGAAGTACTTCTTTATTTTTGTTGACATCATGCTTCTGCAACATACCAAAGAAAAATATGTTACTTTACTAAATAATAATGTTCCCCTAAAAAAAGGCACTATTTATGTTTTAGAATTTGAATAAATTAGAGTAATCACAACTAATTTGCAGGAAAAACATGTTTTTTGGGCTAATTTGAAGTGTGTTTTGTGCAAAAGTTACAAATATTTATTATTATACTCAATGTTACTACCTTCCTGAATGGCCGCTGTTTGGAGAAATAGAGTTCACATCCTACAAGATTGATTAGCTCACAGCTAGTCTGTGCAGAAATGAGATCAAAATGTAATTTAGCCGTCTTCAAGGAAAATTTCTGTTCATTTCTTTGATAAACTTTTACGCAATTTTGACATGGAATGTTGTTACTTACAAGCACAAATATCACAGATAGCTTAAAGAATGTAGAACTTCCTGATAAACTAAAATTTTTAAGACGCTTTGGACAAAAGCCAAATACATAAACATAACATGAACAACAGTTAAATTTAGGAGATTAGAGCCGTTTTTGGATGGCAGCAATCCACTTTGATATTTGCTTATTTAAGACTAGCAGTTAGCTTATCAGTCCTGTCTGGTGTCAGCTCTATTTTTCAAAACAAGGGTGTGCAGGAAGGGATCAGGAAGATTTTTATTCTTTTTAATTTTCACAAAGATGTACACTTCAAAATGTTCCAATAGAATCACGTTACAAGTCTTTGTAAGGGAATATATCACTGCTGATAGATTTTAATTAACAGTTGCTGTTATGTGCAAATTATTTTGCACAGATGTCAGCAAATAAGCTCGCTCATGAGAACAAATGCTGGCCCTAAAGAGCTCCATCACTGAGAAACCATTTTTACCTACACTAAGAGGCAACAAGCTTTAACTTTGAAAAGTGTCTCTTGAGCAAACATCTGGAGCTTTGCCACTCACCGCTCTCGGCTGCCCGTTTCAGGTTCTCCACCATGGTGTCATAGTGGATCCGACATAGGACCTTCTCCTCCACCAAGCCGAACTCCTCACCTGTGGACAGCTGCCTCTTACACGAGTAGCACGCAAAGCAGGCCAAGTGGTATGCGTTCCCCCTCGCACGGCGCACCCAGTCACTGGCATAAATCTGCCGCCCACAGCGGGCACACTTAGTACCAAACCTACTGTGAAGGAGAGAAGAAGAGAGCAGCACAGGCAGAAAGAGGAGGAATAAAAACAGAGAAATTAAGGCTGAAGGCGACATTCACAGGAGAAAATTAGCATTAAATTCTTATCCCTATCAAGCAGATAGCACAAATACACAGACAATAAATGAAACATGTACTTTGAGTATTTTGTGAGAAAAAAAAACCTGTAAAGTGTTTTAAACTTCTGATGTATTTCAAAGACGTTAAGGAAGAAACCGTGGAGGAGGATACAGCTTCCAGAAAGCGGCTGCAAGCTGAGCCTTGAATGCAAACAAACCAACACCTGCAATTTCCTGACTGATTCATGAAGACTGAAGACCCTGATGCACACACACACACACACACACACACACACACACACACACACACACACACACACACACACACACACACACACACACACACACACACACACTGAAACAGGAAACAAACCTGAGCTTGGTTGGTTTTTACATACAGTAAATGGTGAGGGACTGCTATGACATCATTCCTGATCACAGCCCTGTAACTGATAGTAACAGTGAGGTCATCAGCGTATAAACCACCTGATTTACTGCTCTGGGTGGGAGGTTCGACAAACTGAAGGACAGGGTGGGAAACTGGATTGGCAACCAGTAAATTACAGAAAGAGAATGTTTGTAGGTGAGAAAGAGAAAACTTTAAAGCAACAGATGATATTAATACATAAGGTAATTGTGTTTGTAAGTTCTATGAATGAAGATCTATGGTGTCTCCTCCATTGTACTCAACACTGGCGCTCCACAAGGACATGTTCTTAGTCCTCACTTCTCATTATTGTGCAAGATAGCTTGGCTGTCATATAAGGAAGTTTGCAGATGACACTGCTGTTGTTGGTTTGATTTCCAACGAGTCTGTAATAGGAGGGAGGTGGAGCAGCTTGTTGGTTGGTGTAAATAATCTGAACATCAATGAGGTAAAGATGAAAGAGATGGTGGTGGACAAAAAACGAGCAACAGCAACCTCCTTTAGAGCACAAGGCTGAGGAACAGCTTCTTTCCCTGAGGCCATGATGCTCATAAACAACGTTTACTATAAATACTTTGGGACAACAACAGACTTTTGTGATGCAGAAAAATGCAAGTTTACAGCATTGATTTGATTTTAGGATTAGGATTAGGGTTATTTAAAATGAGTTTTTTTCATGTACTGCAATTAAGATAAATGCTGATTATTACCAGTCCTTTACAGAAGTCACTGAACAGCTGACACAGAGCAGAATCCAACTAAGTACCCACTTCAGACCAGCAAAAATATTATAAATTCCCTGTTTTACACAAGAATAAAAAGGAGACTGAGCACTGATTTAGAGTGCACATTATGGAGTTAAATGGGGGCTTTAGGTCTGAGATGGTAAAGATTAGGTTAAGAGCCATTGTTGAGGTCGGCAGCTGCCAAATCTGGTGGAGGATTGGTTCGAAAGAGTTGGGGGAAGACGCATAAACAGGCATTTTAGGCTGAAGCGTGCAGCCAGATTTACGCTTTACTCCAGATGAAATTGGAGACTTTTCTCACTCGTACATATACCTTTTTGTTCATGCGTACCAGAAATGAACATGAGCCAAATTCAAAGAGATGTGAGTGGAAGTGGTGGAGGGGGGGCACAGACATCCAAGGAGGAGGTAAGTGACCGAGGCAAAGAGCTGCAGAGCCGAGGGAAGTGGCGATGTGAAGAACGTCAGTGGCAGGAGGAGAGAGCTGCATTGCCAATTGAGTGGGTTTGGCAGCGCATCAGTGCACTCAAGTCCACTCTGTCTGGGATGAAAGCATGCTGTAACCCCGACATCACAAGCTCTTCTCATCTATGAGAGCTGGAGGCTTCGTTTTCATGCAGCAGAGGACGGATCAGCTGAGGCTGATCCTCATCTCTGCTTCCTCCTAGCTTTTATTAATAAACCTCACTGAATCAAACAGCAAATACAAACAAAGCAGGTTTTTTTAATAGTGGGATGAAGTTACCAGGACAACCCGTGAGCCAATAAAGCCGTGCCAGAAACAAATCGACCCCGTGGCTCACTGTGCAGATCGTTCCGGAGGATTCCAGCCCGTTTCTACAGTAAGGAGGAAAACATTGTGGAGAGTTGTGGCTAATGCAGCATGACAGCTTGTCAGTTTCATGCTATGAGACAGAACCCAGAAAAGCTGCAAATCGTCCCTCCTTTTAACCTCCTCCTCCGCTATCTACATCTCCTTCTAGCTCATACTTTCACATAAGGAAAAAACTGATGTTTATGTTGGGTTGATTTCAATCCGCAGCGCCTTTACATCATCTCACACCACAACATTCCCTTTCCCCTGAACACTCTGTATCTGCCCCCTCTTTATCCCCGTTATTTATACAGTAATTCACCTGCTGCAGAAAAATACGTTTGAGGAAGTACTTTCTCTGGGATTATTTCTAATGAGCTACAAAAATCCACTCATCTTTATTAGATTTGTCCCAAGAGAGTTCAGGACTCGTGTGGTTTGATGGTGCAAACAGACTTCAACTTAGAAAAAGGATGAATAATTGAAATATTTTTCACAGATTTATCAAATTTACCAGCCTTTAGATACATTTGCAAAGAAAAAATGAAAAAAATTTGACATTTTTATTCGCTGCTATTTGAGTTTTGGTTTATTTTTATGCATGAATATTATTTTTCATTGCTGTAACCAAGCAGCTTTCATTTAAACGTGCTAAATGTGCGACAGATGTCTTATTAGAATTTGAATTCACTGGCATCTTAATAAAACCGAAACCATTCTGTCTCTGCCCACTGCTTGCCTGTGTTGCTATGGAGACCCAATTAGTTAACCAGAGGTGGCTAGTTGATGATGAATAATTATTTGAAAAAAAATTGCACGAGTGCGCGTGCACGTAAAGACTTGTGCACATGCTCGCCCTCAGAGTTCAGAACATACAGACTCTGGTTACAGCGCCGACGTCCCAGAGAGCCCCTGATTAGTGCAGCAGCGCAACTTCCTGTGTGGCCTGCAGCTCATGGACGTGGATGATGTTTCAGAGCGAGTCGAAGGGTGTGTGTGTGTGTGTGTGTGTGTGTGTGTGTGTGTGTGTGTGTGTGTGTGTGTGTGTGTGTGTGTGTGTGTGTGTATGATCAACCCCCAAGGCCTGACATTAGTTTAAGGGGCACAGCGGGGTCTCTATCCTGCCCCCCCTCCAGATAAACCTGATGTACCCACCCCTACCTCCACCCCTGCACACACACACACACATGAGGGAAACCCGCTCTGATTTCCTGCTATTACGCCCCATTAAGGCAGCTGTCAGTCCACGGCCAGATGAGAGGCTGACACAGATGAGGAAATATCTCCAGAGGGCTGAAAGCAGCCTGGAGGATCTGGACTCACAGAGATGTTTAGCTGAGTTTAAATCTGGACTAAACCCAGAATGCAGCTTTTATTTACAGAGCAGAGTGAGTCGCAGCCCTGCAGCAGACTGGCAAACGGACTGTTGGTTACACTCAGAGTGACTTTAGTGGTTCAAATACTTTAACGATGATATTTCCCACAATAATGTCTAATAATATTAAATTAAAAATGTAAAATGTGTTGTAGTTATCGATGAGGATCACTTGGTTTTGCATCTGCTAAGATTAACGCATCAATTTTTTAATGAAAAACATGACTTAAGCCATGAATAGTGAAGTTCTCAGGTCGGTCTTTCTTTTAAACAATAACAATCAACCGATTGAAAGAAAGCCATCTAAAATAACAGAACATGACTAAACTAACCTGATAATCTATATTATCATTTCATCAGGGATCAATAATCCAACAGATCTGATGCTAATTTGTTATTCAGTCTGCAAAACTGCAACATATCAACTATATTAAAGATTACAATTAACTTATTTTGTGCCCTTTTCTCACATTAAACTCATCCTTGTGTTTTGATGCATTATTTTATAGGCAAACCTTTGTAACTGTACTTTCTAACATAAACAATTCAAAATAAAATATGTCCGAGCTGAAGATTTAAAAGCCTGCTGGGTCACACGGCTCTGCAGCGATGGAACGATACATGAATCATTTCTCTGTGTGGTGAGACACGTTTAAAGTAAATGGCAGCAACACTAACTAATATGTACTTTATGTACGACACGGGTCAGAGTTTGGTTTGGAGGGTGAATGAGGAGATTATAAAGAGAGCATTGAACTCATCATATCAAATATCGCCAAGAAAAACCAAATACACAAATCTCCATTTGTTCTAGAAAAATTGGAATGATTGGCAGCTGCTAGATGTGCTTAAATAAACAGAGATCTCAATGTGTGTGTGTGTGTGTGTGTGTGTGTGTGTGTAAAAATATGAATTATTATTCTAATGAATGAGGCAGACTGAGGTACAACAAATGCTTCTATTATTTTTGCATATTTGAGATTTTGGACATAAAGAGTGCAGTTTCATGTGTAAAAGTTTTAGTGCAAACATTCAGCTGACCAGACTCTCGGGGCGGTCTAATTGCTGGTCTGGAGGCCTGTGGATTAGGGGTGGAGGACAACTAATTGCTGGTGATTATAAACCTCAGAGCACTGGCCTGGTGTCGGGTTTTAATCAGACCAACACTAAAGTTAACACACACACGCGCATGCACACACACAGAGGGAGAGTGTGTGTGTGAGAGAGAGAGAGAGAGAGAGAGAGAGAGAGAGAGTGAGAGAGAGAGAGA
>SSNS01000021.1:2155380-2263147 GCA_006937985.1 Aphyosemion australe | reverse complement strand
AAGAAGAAGTAGTGCATTTCTTTCTTTTACCACCTCATGACAAATAAATAAAATAAAATATTTTTAAGTGATTTTTGCAGGCAGAACAAAATTGGGTGTGTTGGGTCAACTGTTTGTCTGCATTTGACAGAAAATAAATTAAATACATAAATTAGATTTTCTCCTAAAAGACCCACATTTAAAACAGGGTTAAATTATTATTATTATTATTATTATTATTAGTAGTAGTAGTAGTAGTAGTAGTAGTAGTAGTAGTAGTATTAGTAGTAGTAGTAGTAGTAGTAGTAGTTGCATTAGTATAATTATTATTGCTATTAATTTTTATTGTGTTTTTACTACTGTTTTTAAAAACACATCTACACATAACAATAGTAACAATAAACCATAATAATAATAATAATAATTCGTTTCACTTTATCTTAACAATAGAATAGAATAGAATAGAATAGAATAGAATAGAATAGAATAGAATAGCTACCCATGTGTATAGTGTGGAGATGGGAACGGACTAATCTCAGATTACTGATTCATTTCTTTTGTGATCACCACACGTGACCACTAACTTGGTAATATAGAGTTTGGTATGATAGACTGGTCATGCATAATTGCATCAGTCATGCAAACTAGGACTCGTTAAGCTCTGCAGCACAAAGTGTTTCCTTTACACACGACAATGCAAACGCTAAATGGTTTTAAATATAAACTATCACACCCCTCCAAAGTCAGGACACAGGTTCTGTTTTAGGCTCAAAAGCAGACAACTTTATGTTTCTAGTGTCTCTAAACTCCTGATAGCCAAAACAAAACTGGAGCTTTCATCTCTTCAGACTTTTATTTTGATACAAACTTTCAGCTCTTAAAAAAGCCTTTCAGACCTTCATGAAGCAGCCCACATCCATCTGAAAGGACGGAGTGTGTGTGTGTGTGTGTGTGTGTGTGTGTGTGTGTGTGTGTGTGTGTGTGTGTGTGTGTGTGTGTGTGTGTGTGTGTGTGTGTGTGTGTGTGTGTGTGTGTTTGTGTGTGTGTGTGTGTGTGTAAGAGAGAGAGGCAGAGCAGGGACGTGGTAAAACACGACCATAAACTTACCCTACCTGAAATAATCAATTTTACAGAAGATCTCCTTGTTTTTGATGTAGCAGCTGCTGTGCTGACGCAGCGACGTTCTGCACACGGAGCACTCCAGACAGCGCACGTGCCAGATCAAGTTGTTCACCTGCAGAAGGACACCAACCGTGTCAAACGCACGCGCAACATCACATTAAGGTGGCTTACAGCACCTGGCTGGTGCACAAACACAAAGTAACAATTACAAAAGAGAGATGCCAGGGGGGAATAGTTTGGGAATACCTTGCTAACAAATTTTGGTCAAAAATTAAATTTCTTATCTAATCTAAAACACCAGCATTCCAAAATGTATATAAAGGACCAAGTCTAATAAAATTCAAATCTCTGTAAATGTTTTCCCCTTTAGTTTTTTCTCTAAAATAAAGCCAATTTGTTTTTGAGTTAGAATGAATATTCTAATAGTTTCTTATAGCATCTTTAGTTGAGATAATAAATATTTGAGCAAATTTGTGTTGTAATCACTAATTCTTAAACGGAATTCCTTATTAATCCTAGTGTAGCTGAAGAAAATTAAGTATTAAGAAAATGCAACTACTATTACTACTAATTTATTATTATTATTATTATTATTATTATTATTATTATTATTATTATTATTATTATTATTATTATTATTAACAAATAAATTGCTAATTTGTGAAATCACCAAATTCCGGTGTTTCTTATTTTTTTATAAACAATGAAAAACATAATGTTAAAGTGTATTTTTTAAACTGATATTTTTTTCAAAGAAAACTAGACATTGTTTAAAAAATTTTAAATAAATTGCCAAAGAAAAATCCAAACATGTTCCCTTTAAATGTTTTTAAATAATTCATAACAGACATTCAAGTGAGAAACACTAGAATATTATTTGTTCAAACGAATTGTGTTAAAATAATAAAAATATGAACTTTTTGTTGATAAACGACCTCATGTGCACAATTTACGTGGCAGCATGAGCCCTTTTGAAAATTCTAAATCCGTTTATTTTTACATTAATAGTCTGATTTATTTCCTGCGTGTTATCGGAGGTGCGGCAGAACAAAGTGTTGTCCGATCTCAAACCGGAAGACCTTCACACTTCCTGAAAAACACGCACGTGCGCGTTTGTAACGAGTGTTTTGATTGGAAGCACGCGACGAGCACATAAAAAGAGAAAAGCAGTAAAAAAAACACCAAAACATTCCTGTTGTGTCTAAAGTCAGCTTCCTGCTACATTTCACTTAGGAGATAAAAATCAGTTCAACAGAAACCGCCTGCTCTGTTACTCATGATCACAATTAATAATAATTATTATTATTATAAAATAATACTCATAATAATCATTATTACTATTATAATAATAGTTGTAATAAACTAATAATGAGGAATGCTTTATAGTTATTATTGTGGGCATACACTCTTCTTCTATATTTGATTCTATAAATAAGCTATGATTTAGACTCATTTTAGGTCCTCAATATTTTTACAGGCTTTTTTCTCCTTTTATGATGCCCTCTTCATTTATTTTTAATTTTAAGCCCAAAAAATCCATAATAAATTGTTCCAATTAAAAGCTGCTGAGCCCTGCAGCGTCTCACCTTGAGCAGGTACCTGTCCAGGATCTCCAGCCCGCAGCTCGCGCACAGGTTCTTCCCGTTGGACGGAACCGAGCTGGTGGTGGAGATCGGAGAGCACACGGAGGGGGTGGACGGGGTGCTGGGAGACGAGCGGGTGTCCTCCCGCTCCATGTTGGACCGCTGCGACTCTCCGTCCGAGTGAGACTGCAAGAGGACACGGGGACAGACCAAACCTCTGTTATAGCAGCGCGCGCCACTCGTGCCGTTTAAACCCGGATTAAATCCCATAAAACGTCATGGATGCGCACTTTAAAAGCCCAGAAAGAAGCTCTCACCATGTGTGTGTGTGTGGAGTCCACGCGGCCGCGCGGCGCCCCCGGCGTGCTCTGAGTCTGATGCTCGGCGCAGATCACCTAGAAGAAAAGCAAGCAGCGGCTCTTCACCGGGCTCCAGATCTCATCTCCAGCCCAGAAATCCTCACGAGACATTTAGAGAAAAGCTCTTGTGGGCTTTTTAAAGTCTTCCTGACAACAAACCCGGTAAAAGGGGCCCCCGCAACAAAAGGCACATTTTTAATGAAGCTGTTTCAATTTGGAACGATTTTTCCCCCCTGCCCTTAACCCGAGCCTCTAGCAATAATAGTATTTTCTTCGCAATCCAGGACACCAGAGTGGAGGGTGGTGGTGGTGGAGGTGTTGGGGGTGGGGGTGGGGTGGGACAACTACCTGTAATTACAAAGAGCTTAAAACGCCGCGGATAAGAGGGACCCGGAGTGTCAATTTCATCTGTCAATCAGAAAAAAGGCAACGGGTCACCCAAAGAATTGCAAATTTGATTTTTAATGGCTGTAATTAAAATCTAATTCTCTTCATGGCGAATTGGCAGCGCGCGAGAGAGGCTCGCGGAGCGCAAATCACGCTATTCATAACAGAAGAGGCGCGTGCCTGCTCGCAGCAGCTGATCTCAGTACACAAGCCGCGGTCCTGGTGACATCACAGGGACGCAAAACAAAACTCACCCGCGTCGCAGAGCAGAGGGGTGGAAATAAAGCGCGGAGTTTGGCCTGAGCGGACCATCCGTTCACAAAAACTACCAGTTAATCGAAATTATTCTGTTTTTTAATCTGGCGCTAGATTTGCACGTGAACATGAACGTAAAACACATTTTAAAAGGCCGCAAATTTGTGCGTAAAATCCAGTCTGAGCTTGTTTTTACGCACCAAATTAAAGCTCTCCAAAGTACAATTACCTGCTTTGTGGGAATTCCTTCGGACAGAATCTTATTTCCCTCTGAAAGAGGGGACAACACTTCATTTTTCCAGTACATGAACCCCCGCAGCTTCAGCTTCAGCCTCTCCAAACTCGGCGCATCGAACCAGAGGAAGAATCGGCGTCAAAAACCTCGCATTCGATCCGAAGCCCTTATGGTTTAGTCAGGCGCATGCTTGGATTTGCAGGAAGGAAATTATTCTGATTTTGTCCTTAAAACGCGTCGATCTGCGCTGCAGAACAGAAGCGGAGCTGTGCAGAGACGAGGAGACAGAACCAGATTTGGACCAGAAAGACTTCTTCCTCCCCCCCACCTCTCTCTCCACTTTTGAGCAGGAGTCCGACTACAGGAAGTGAATCAAATGGAGGGGCTGGCAGCTTTTGACTCAAGGCTCCAGGAGAGACTGATGGGCTGCAGAGGCGAGCAGAGCGCGAGGAGAACAGAACCGAAGTGCGTCTGCGGCGCTGCAGGGAAAGTTTGCGCGTCTTTCTGGCCTTAGATTAAAAAAAAGTGAGGAAACGGTTTCATTTGTTGGATAAAAGGATGGAAGCTACTTTTATAAATAAACAACCACGCAATTAAAACTAAATTATAATTGGTTAAGACGTTCTTTTTAAATGCAGAATGACTTTACATTAATGCTTATTTATTTGTGCTTAATGTTTTATTTTGGATTTCTACAAATCAATAAAAAACACACGAATAATTCTATACATCATTATTAATATTAGCTTTTAAAATGATTTCAGTTTTAAATATAATCATCATTTTTGTATTTGAAGAACCATCGTGTTTTTATTTTGTTCCCTAAATCAGTCAAAACTATCGCGTCCATCCGCTGTAAAAACAGAGCAAAAGCTTCCAATCATCTACATTTGATTATTTTCTACAATAACCGAGTTTCTGCAAATGACCTCGACTTTATACCAAAATAAGATTTAGACAGAGGAAAACCGGATTTGTCACCTCTGAAGGTAAAAGGTTGTCAGGGAGAAAAAAACCCACATTAATAAATAAAACCACAATCTGAATTCATCTTGAATAAAATCCATTCAAGAAATGTTTTTGTATATCAGAGAGAGAGAGATATGAGGCCTTTTGTTTAAAACAAATACCGACCTGAACTGTTAAATCAGAACAAACTCTCTAATCTGCTGATTTTAACCATAAATCTAATCAGCGGCTCGTCGGTGTGCGGAGGATTTAGCGCGTGAACGCGCACAAAAGGAGCGTTTCGTTAACTGAAAAACAGTGTAATAAAATATACTGTAATGTTTACTCATGATGGTGCCAGCCTGCATGCTGATCAGACTCCACTTGTAATTAATGATTTTTTTTCTAAATTGTAAACAGAGCAAACAAGACAGGTCTTATAAGTTACAACAAATAAAAATATGATTTTTCATTTTATTTACAATAACTAGGAGTTTTAATCTATTACAGATAAACTTTTAGTTTCCTGCTTTTTTCATTATCTTAAATAAACCTACAGCCCAGCAGGTGAAGAGTATAAATGACACTCAGCTGGTTTAAGATTTAGGTTAAGATTTTTTTGAAAATTGAGAACTTCATTCAAAATTTAAAATGTATCCATTAAACAGCTGAGGATGGAATAATCCATTATTATAGAAGAAATGTTAAAAGACTGATGTAGATAAAAAGAGTCAGAGGTCAGATAAAAAGGTTTTTATAAATCCTCAAATGAAAGGAAACAACACAAACACGTATTACTGTACTGAACAGAGCTGCTGAGCGGCTTTTAAACGCCTAACAAATCTGATAAAATAAAGTCAAAACATCCAAAAGAAAAGAAAAAAACCCAGATATTTATTCATGTAAGAACATCATCTGAAAATAAAGCAGGTTTGTCAAAAACAACAATAAAAATAACATTTAGATTCCAGAACAACACTTCAGGAACAACCTGCACAATGATCACAGGTGAACGACCTCTCCCTGCAGGTCTGAATCGTTTAAATAAACGTGGCTTTGAGTTCCTCATCCTGTTACAGCCCTGCTGTTGTTCACCTGCTTCAAATGTCAACATCTTCTACGCATCGTGTGTTTAATCTGGAGTTGGAGCCTGTCTGTGAGGAGGTGGAGGAAGGAGGGGGTAGAGCTCCAGATTACGGAGAAGGAAGGATGGGTCATCTCCTAAACTTGCGGAAGGGCCTGCTCTGGTTGCTGTGGTGCGGTTTGGAGTAGGGCTCCCAGCGCTTCCTCTCAGGCGGTTTGTTGTAAACGTAGGCTGACGGGCCCGAGTAGCTCTCATCTGGGTTCTCCTCCATCATCTGGAGCTTGGCCTCGATGGCTCGTATCTTAGCGCTCGTGCTGGAGGGGAGAGAGAGAGAAGGGCAAAGAGGGGGGATGTTAGCTGTGAGGCTGAGGGGGAGGGAGAGAGGTGGGGTATCATCACTCATAACTGACAGAATGGACGGAAAACTGAAGCAGGACACCGAGGTCCTAGAAGAGTAGGGAAGAGCGAGAGGGAAAATTGTAGGAAAAATTGTAGAGGTTGGAAGAGGGAAAAGTGGAAGAAATGTGTGTGAGAAGAATTTCAAACACACTGAGCTTCACCTGCTGTTGCACTTCAAAAGTGTTTTAGTGAAATAACTACAGCTTTGCTCAGATGTACACCCAGGTGCTTCTGAAGCGTAAGTCCACCTGCACTACCTGATACCAGCTACATTATAGGCTCAGGTGCTTCCAGACGCTTTTAAAGGAACAAAAGTCAACTGGCTGCGGCGACGCCCCAAAAACACCTACGATGTTTAGATCAGAGGGAATTCACTTCCGACCAAGAAAAATGACACATAAACCGTGCTGTTCACTGAAAAAGTGAAAACAAAACTCCCCAAAAATGTCAGTGAACTTATTTAGAGTAATCAACAAACACTGGTGTGACCCTCAGAATGACAAACCTGAACCTTATAATTACACTAAGTAGGATCTGTTAAACAAACACAAACCGCAGACTTCATTTGAGCAAATTAGAGAAGCACGGTGCCTGAAGCAGGTCCAAATAAATTCACCCTGCAGCACACAGCAAAGACAGTGAAACAATCTAAAAACACTCTTTCAGCTGCAGCAATTTAACGGTTAGCATGCAGCGTGGACACAGGGTTGTTGTTTTTCTTTAGTTTTAAAGCCCAGGTTTAAAAGTGGGCGGGGTTAAGCTTGTGTGATGCGATGTTGCAGGTTTGTGGAAAAAAGGCTTGTGCGTGTGTGTGTGAAAGTCCAACCTGAGGTGGCTGGTAGCTAAAGACCCCGCCTCCGGTGATCCGCTACAGGACGGTTCCAGGCTGGAAGGCATTGTCTTGTCGTTACGGAAACCTTCAAACCTCTGTAAACAACAAACAACACGAGGTGGAAACCAACAAAAGACGTAGATGGAAGGAGACAAAATAATGGAGCAAGAAGAAGAGACAGTTATGAAACATTCACAACAAAACCAAACAGTCGGTAAAACCACGTCTGTATTCTTTACACGTTTGAACAAACTGATGACAGAAATATTATTAGAAGCTTTCTGACACAATGATAAATACAGTCAATTATAGCTCATTTCCACAAATATGAACGCTGTGTTGATCTTGTTTGTGTGCTGAACCCTAAAAGACGATGGATGGGGGGATGGGGGGGGCACAAAGTGGGACCAGCTGATGAGCAACAATCAACATCTGCACTCATTCCTCTCAAAACCACCTTCCAAACATCCCCACAGCAACACAGAACTCTCGTTACCTGGGGGAAAAACAGACAGAAGGACAAAAACAAAACTAAACAAAATGAAACATAAAAATCTTTGAAGTTTTATGTCTCCACTCACAAAAACTATATAGAAATCTTCAGTTAAAGAATCAAATCAAATGAAGTTGCATGAATGCATGAAATGGAATAAAGCCAACGTTTTCCATATTATCTAATAACATTAATGACGTACGTGTGTGTGCGTGCGTGCGTGCGTGCGTGCGTGCGTGTGTGTAAAACAATGACCTTTCCACCAGACAGAACCCTTCCCTTCTACCTATACCTAAAGGCATGGAGCCGGAGACCAAACAGAAACGGTAAACAATGTAAAGTCTGAGTGACGGGACAGAAAAAACTAGGAGTGGGACTCGATTAAAAAAAATGTAATTAGAGGCTTTGTAATTAATCTTGATTAATTGCATTTCAATCGTTCAAGACACTTTATGCGCAAGCTATTTTTTAAAATCAAAAATAATGTTGGTGAGGCACAGTTGACACTAGAGATGGGACAAAATATCGTTTGGCGAAATCTTGCGATACAAAACGTGACAAAATGCATCGAGTTGAAAAAAAATGGATCGTGAAATAAAGACTAGATGGCACTGCATCATGATTTGTGTAGTAGTATGGCAGGCATACAGTCTAAAGCCCTTTTTTATAAAGCAATGCCGCCAATTTGCTGCAACGCCGATGAGGCATCTGGGAGCCTAAGGTCGTTTATAGAGCTCAGACCGTGGCGGTAATGTTGCGCAATCATGTCCATTTTATAAAAGAGATTACACGATGGTGGCATAAATGAGGTATGGGGGCGGTCTCCGGGCTGTCACGGACTTCCGTTCATCTTGGACATAACTTGCTTTTTATTGCGATCAAAGCCGCGCTCGTTGAGTTTCTTTTTCCACATTTCTCTACAGGTGTGTGTCCTCCACCATCACTGTGAACAGTCAGATGATCTGAGCTGCAGATCTAACGGAGAGAAGCTCCCGGAGCTCCGCATCGCTGCAGTTTATCATCTCAGCTGGTTCGAAAACGAAACCTGTGGCCGTGTTTACTTTCATTTTCAATATTGTTCCCGGCCGGAGCTCGGTATTAATTCATCACGTGGTCATGACACCTCCCTCTGTTAAGTTAATGTGCGTTTATAAGACCGGCGTAGCCGCAATATTACAGCAATATTACAGCAATATTACTATCAAGTGTGGCGGCACGAATGCCGCAAAATTCGGTAGTATTACGCTGATTTGCCGGCATGGTGTGTCTTATAAAAAGGGCTTATGGTGGCAGGCTGACAGCACTATCTGCTGATGAAGCAGGGTAAAACTAAATGAAGAAAAAAAAAAGAATCCGGGGAACGGTGCAGTGCGTCGTGACGTCGTCACGTCAAGTCACAGCGCCTGTTGCAACAACACTGCAGGCAGGAGACATTGTTTCTGCTCAAAGATCACTGATTACACCAGAACATGTTGATATGTTAGTTTTTTGAAGAAGAACCAGTCCTGAGATAACTTAACCTAGGTTTAGAGCAGCACTAAGAGAGTGTTCTTGTTTGTGTTTGGCCTGTTAGGCCTTGTGTTTCCCTGTGTGCAACGGAAACAAAAATAAACAAGTTGTTATTATACAGTAATATTTTTTCCTTTTTTGTTTCTTTTTGATATCGTATCATGACGTATCGTTTTGTGACTATGACATATCGAGGTGCATCATATCGTTAGTTTAAGTGTATCGTCCCATCCCTAGTTGACACACCCACACTTTAATGAGTATATTTCTGTAACCACAAGGTCTATTTGATTACTTTGGTCTCAATATAAAGGTAACCACCCAACAAACATTGGTCCGACGCCGATGTGGTGTCCACGGCCAAAAATAGTTGGCCCAAATTTGTAAAAAATATATAACAGAACATGTCCTAAAAATCCATTCAGATACATTTGTACATGACTACAGTTACATGTATAATTGTTATTTTGACAAGTAGTTACGTGTAGTTCAACATAGCATCCCAGCAAATATTGGTCCGGTGGCAACGTGGTGTCCACGGCCAAAAATGGTTGCGGTGGGACGGTCCAAATTTGTAAAAAAATATGTAACAGAACATGTCCTAAAAGTCCGTTCAGACACATTTGTACAGGTCTACAGTTACATGTATAATTGTTTATTTGACAATTAATTACGTGTAGTACAACGTGTTGTGAATCAGTTTGAACATCCACTTCCATGCAGAGGACCTGGGTTTGAAACCAGGCTGGGACACAGATTAACATCCAGTATAAGTTCTCAGGTAAGATTCCCGCTGCTGTCTATGTCGTACCAAAATGAAAAAAAATATCAAAATGTCCGCCAAAGATGACAATCTGTAAGACGAAGTATTTTATTTATGATGATTATTATTATTAATAAATGTAAAAACATTTTATTTTACATTGTAGCTAAGACGTTCACTGACGGTCATTAAACTTCCAAATAAGATGCGCGAAAGAACACGTGTAATTCACAGCCAGAAAACACGTGTAATTCACAGCCAGAAAACACGTGTAATGCACATCCAGAAAAGACGTCGGTTCAGCATTCATTTTGGAACTATTTTTCAACCATGACGGGACGTGTCGGACCGACGACTTTTCAATGTTGATTAAACGTCCAAATGTTTGCTGGGCATTGTGGGATTTGTTGGGATGTGTAAATACTAGTATATGTGTTATTGATGAATTGTAAACTGACATGGAACATTGTAAATGTTGTGTACTGAACTGAACTGAACACTAGGTGGCAGCAGAACACTGCTAATATATATAGAGGTGTAGTGTAGAGTTCAGGGGAAGTTCTGCTGTGGGTTACCAGATGAATGCTGTGTGTATGCTTGTCCCTCCTGCTGTAATAAAGTTCATATGAATAAAGTTACTGCCTGCCTGCTTTCTACCAACTAGAAAACATAACAGGAAAAAAGTTCATGAAGAGCGATTTATCATGATTTATTTAACTGTAGTTTTAGTTGTTTGGAGCACGTTAAAAAGTTTATATGGTCTTGTAGCCCAGGCTCTGCTGTTTTGTGCAGCTTGATGATATTATTGATATACAGGGCATAAATTGTGATGCTAAACTTTTCCGGCCCCCAATTGGGGAAACTTGTGCTCAAAGGGGTAAACTTTTAATGTGTTATTTTTTTTTCTAATTCATTAACTGTAATTAACGTGTTAAATTCCCACCCCTAGAAAAAACTAAAAGTTTACAGATTTCTGAATCAATCTCTGGGTTTTATTTGGTAAAGTTAATTACGGTGGTGTCTGCCAGTGCACATTTCAAAGATCGCACCAGAACTAAGGGAAGAGATGCTAAATAAATGTCTTAATATCTTAAACACATCAGCTATTTGGCTCAACAATGTAATATATTGTAATGTAATACATTTTCTGCTGTTTTTTGTCATTTCAATTTTCTTTTTTTGGGATGAATATTTTAAGCTATTAGAATTCTGAAGAAAAAAAGTTTGTTTCAGTATTTCAAGAAAATATTTAAATGGATTTTATAGAGTTCTAACAATATTTATAGTTCGTTTCAGTATTTTAAGATAAGATGAATGTAGATGGTGGCTGGTGGTGGTCGGAGGGACCAGTGGCGCCAGTGTACGGCAGCCTCACCGCCGTCAGTGCGCCCCAGGGCAGCTGTAGCTACGATGTATGAATGGGTGAATGACTGTGAGTCATAAAGTAAAGCGCCTTGGGGGGTTCTAATAATAATAATATTCATAATAATAAAAAAACTTTACCTGTAAAAACATATTTTTATGAAAACGTTCCAATGTTTGATCATATATTTTGAGAAAAGAATAAACAGAAAGCAGGTTAGTTTTTAAGCTGACATTCTGATTTTTAATATTAAAATTTAAGATTGTTGCTAAAGAATTAAATTAACCAGAAGTGCTAAATAGGATTTTATTGTGATAGAAATCAAATAAATAAATGAGCCCTATAACAGGGGTAGGCAACTCTGGTCCTTGAGAGTCGCTGTCCAGCATGTGTTTCTCTGCTTCAACACACCTGATTTTAATCAGCAGATAATTAACAGGCTTCTGCAGACCTGGATGAACTACTGAACAGGTGAATCAACTGTGTTGAAGCAGGGAAACAACTAAAACATGCTGGATAGTGGCCCTCCAGGACCAGGTTGCCTACCCCTGCCCTATAAGATGCTTGTGGAAATCAGCTTGAGCCTTACTGAGATTACAGGGAACACTGGTGATTGACGGGCCAGACCACTTGAGTCATCTCAAACATAAGAAGTCTCAGGACGGCTCTCAGGAACGAGGCTTTAGCTCTAGTGTGGTTTCCCATCTGACCAAACGCTATCATCAGGGTGGTTGTGGGTCATCTGGAGCTAAAACCCAGCACTATAATCTGAGCAGAAACGTTTTCAGTGAGATTCCTCCACCACTGGAGGTAGAGCTGGGTGCAGTGATGCAGTCAAAGCTTTAATATTGCATCATGACCAATAACGTTTGTATAAAGTCTTGTTAACAGTCTGAACAGGACTGGATATTACTGTGGAGAATTGTTTTGGAACATACAGAAAAGTTAATGAAATATTAGCTCATTTCCTTTTGTACACAACAGCAAAAAACCAATAAAAGCACAGAGAAAGATTTTCACCCAATAACCTTTTTACTATGTGAGCTTGCATTTAAAGTCCAGATGATTAAAAGTTGGTTTTTATGGAAAGGTTATGAATAATTAGAATCTCACCTGCTGTAGATCACTCTTTGAGCAACCTCAGTTAGCCTTTAAATGAGCTACTGGCACAGTAAACTCCAACCCGACCACTGCTCCACCTCTCAATAGTGCACCGAACCACAAAGTTACTTAGTGCAGCTTCTGCCAGAAGAAGGCTGCAGAGTGCTGCTCAACGTTCTGGTTCAAGAACCACTGAAACCAATTTGAAAACAATAGCTTAATGTTGCTTTAAGATTCAAGAGTTGGTTAAAGTCATATTATGCAACTTTTTCACATTTTTAAATCAATTTCTTGAGCCAGTATGTGCTAAAATGACCCTTTACATGGTTAATGAAATGTCACTCAGACCTCCATCGCCCTCTGTGGCCAGGATACCGCACTTGCAACTTCAGAGAATCCAGACCAGTCCCTGTTAGTCAATAGTAAAGTGGAGCTGTCTAGTTCAAAGAGTTGCCCACAGCAGGTGAGATATAACCTGTTCATAATAATTTAAATCATCACTTGAAGGACAGAAACTGATTTTAATGTTTGCAAAAATGTTAAATGGCTCCATCCAGCAATCGTTTCCATATTTCCACCATTGTTGAATCGAATCACTCTAGACGAGGATGCTTCATCAACCGTTGTTTGCTTTGGTTAGACTACAAAATAGGACACCACCATTGTTGTAATTACAGCATTATTTTGTTTTTCTGTTTTGTGATTCCAGATGGAAACCGTTTATTCTGCTTCCAAAGGTTGCTTTGCAAGAGACAGAAACGAACTCTTTGCGTGACGGCTGACGGTGGCAAGAGTGATGCAAGAGCAATTGTTTTTACTGCAAATCAGAAATGTAGGCAGATGTTTTCCTCATTAAGCGCATGCAACAAGATGATGGTGAACATCAAAGGGAGCTTTGTTTCTACAGTAAAGCTTCTAAAGGTCTGATCACGCTAAAAACTCGAGGAAACAAAACCACTGAGACGGATCTGCAAACATTCAGACGTTAAGTACAACTCGTTGCATGTGTTTACGTTAAAACAGCGAATACATCCACAGATATGAACCTGTAGCCTGCGTGTTTGTGAAAGAACCAACAGATTTAGCTGCTGGATGTGTGAAGTGAGCCCAGATTTATCTAACAGCGTGTTGTCTGAGAGGCAGCAGCATTGACCTTCACCTCTCTCTGCCATGTCTTTGTGCGTATGTGTGTTTGTAGGGCGTGATTCGTCTCTATGCAGGATATCCCTTCACCCTTCGTCAGTGGGCTGTCTATTGTTAAGAGACAGGCAAGAGTGGTTAATGGATCTCTTTGTAAACCTGAGTAATGTTGATATTACAAGAAAAACAGATCAGAGTTATTTATTATTGCTCCAATTAAAACTTTAGAAAAAAATCTAAATGATTTCACCTAAAATGGTTTCCTCTTTTAACGCCAGGAGATTTCCCACTCTTTTGGTGGATATCATCAGTGCTTGTGTAGAGACCGAGTCTGACACTTACCCTCACCTGAGCGTGCGCCCAGCGCACCACCAGCTTCTTGGACAAAGCCAACTTCCCGTTTAAACACTGGATCGCCCTCTCGGCCTCCTGCAGACGACCACGCAAACACAGCAGGAGCATCAGGAAGAGCAAAAGAGATTAATCCAAAATATAACTTGGTGATTGCACCAGCGTCATTAAATCATTAGTCCGCACAATTCAGATGTGGAACAAATGATAATAGATCTGATCACAGAGGGTCATAACTGATGTGGAACTCTGTGGGGAAAATAGTTCTGTCTAATCAGAAGTGTAAGTGGTTTTTGTGCTAAATTACAATAATGAATTTCTCTGTGTAAGTGTGTGTGAGTGTGAAACGTAAACACTCGCTTCCTTTGTGTAATCCTGTTGGGAGGGCTTCGTATCCCACAGATAGACACTAGCTGTGAAACTAGATGCTTATCATGATCCCCAGGCACACTCCAAAACAAACACAGCCCGATGAAACCTGTGAAGCTGCGCGAGCGAGCGAGCGTCCTCGTTTTGAGTCCTGATTTAGGAATATGGCCCACGTCAGTCAGACACAAACCCAGGTCCTGGATGCTGGTGGGGGGTTCGGGAAGTTTGTTACTGACTGTTAGAGTTCATTTAAAAGGACATGTGACATGTAGTAGGAGTCAGAATCCCACAAACAGTCTGGATTAGGGATGTTCTGACCACATTTTTTTGCTCCCGATCCGAGTCTGAGTCATTTGATTTTGACTATCTGCTGATACCGAGTGCCGATCCGATACTTCAGCAAAGCATTAAAATAAGAAGAAAAAAGGGAAAACTCGTCCAAGTTTTCCTTTAATTTTTTATTATTATTTAGGTATTTTTTTCTGTATTTACGTCAGTTCCTTAGTTTATCTGCCAAAAACATCACTTGTTTAGGAAGTAAATTGATAAAAAACGTCTGAATATTAAGAGTATATTGAAAAGTAGTGGAGCTGCTCATATTTCAAAGTGTTTATGTCCTCATTATGCGGCTCTATTGAGTGATGTGCGGTTGCGTGACGGTGCAGACACGTGGCACCTGCACAACACCTGAAGCTCCCGCGGTCAGCTCAGGTGCTGCAAAATGAGAAACCCAGACGTTTTGCTGTCTGTCGACAATTTTTCTGTGTTTATTAACGTAACTTTAACTGTTGGCTGGCTCTGTGGTTTTGTTAGAGATGCCACTGTGAACTGGGATTTAATTCAGATCGATGATTCGCTCTGGCCAAGCGACGCCTGAAGAGAAAAAGGTGAAGGAGAAAGTAGTTTGTTTTTGTCTTTTCCAGCATGTTGAATGCCCAGTATGCACACATTACAAGTGGCTGTTCCACTGCCTTTGCTGTCCGGTGTAAAATACAGAAATTTAGCTCTCCTGTGGAGACACGTTAGCTCTGCGTTAGCCTACTAGCCAACAGCTGCATGTTATGGTGTCTGAATCCCTGCCTACCGCAAATTGTGTGACGTAATGGTGTTTTCTTCCAAGAAACAAAGAATATTGATCGGATCAGAGCATCCCTAGTCTCGATGGTTGTGCTGATGAATTTAGGACTTTATCTACAAAATAAAAACATGTCCTTGTGCTTTAAACACAAGTAAATGAAGCAACATGATACATACAAGCAAAACAAGTACATTAAAGTAAATAGATGTGATTGATATGTACCTCTCTGGTACTGAAGTTGACAAAGCAGTACCCCCTTGGTTGCCCCTCCAACGGTCCAGACTTATGAAACAGGAAGTCAAACTGTTTAACTTTGCCAAACTTTTCCAACAACTTCACCAAGTGATACCTGCCAAGAGAAGAATCGTGTGAAAGAAATCACAAAAAGACTTTTTTTAAAAGACATGTTCCCCAAACTTTATTACTAATACTGCAAATATGTTTCATTTCAGTCCAAATGTCATCTTTTTTCCCCTAAAACAATAAAAATCAAGCACTGAAACGTGCTTTTGGAGTACAATCTTATAAAACTGTCACAAGGATTCATTCAGTTTGTGAATGTGTCAAGTGGAGCTAATGAGAATGACAGCTTTCTCTCCTTGACACCTTTATAACAGCGGCCCAGCTGGTGTGGCCGCCCCCTGACAGTAAATCTCTTATTGAGACAATGCTGAGGATACAGTAGCAGGACAATGAGGGAATAAAACAGAGGAAGCTTCAAATCCCCTCTGAGCACCGAGCTCGGCACAAACAACCTCCACCGACGGCTGAGGAGTGTGTGTGTGTGTGTGTGTGTGTGTGTGTGTGTGTGTGTGTGTGTGTGTGTGTGTGTGTGTGTGTGTGTGTGTGTGCGTGTGTGCGTGTGTGTGTGTCGCTGACCATGGGCAGTCGTGAAAACACGTTATTTTTTGACAGTATGGAAAAGAGGCAGAAATTCAGGGTCACTGTGGGAACGTACACGTTACTCAGGTTCTGTCAACAGCCAGAAGTCAGCTGAACGTGTCCAACAAGGATACCAATAAACACGTTTTGAAACATTTGAATTTTTTATTTTTTGTTTAAAGATGAAAGTTCACAAATAAAATGTTTGTATTTGATGATAAAAAGTATTCAACTCTGTTCTTTTTTCTTAAAGGCTGAATATGGAACACGAACACCAGAGCGACATCTAGTGTGTGGAGGTTGTAGTTGCAACAACAGCTTACCTGTCCATGAGAAAATTCGCCATTTCCGCGTGCGTTTTGATGTCGTAAATATTTTTATTTGGGTTCATCTGTTGTAGGCTTCACCTAAACTCACTCTGGTTTTAGATCTTTTATGGTCGCTCCTCTTCTGAGAAGGATAACGACATCTTCTGGGCTCAGAAGCAGCTGCTTGACTTGCCAAGTCCGCCATTTTCCACAATGCCGCCTCGCTGTAATGAGCGAACTGTTAACCATATTTGGAAACCTGCAATGGTGCCCTCTACTGGCTGGTAGATGTAAACATAAGCCCAGTGTTGTGCTCGTCAAAATAAATATTTGATTATTTTTTAATTACAATACAGCTTTTAAAGGAAATACTCTCCCTTCATTCTGCACACCTCTAAACGCCTTTTGGAGTTTTTTTTTATTATAGCTTTTAATTAAACTGTTCCATATGCAACCTTTAATTCATTTGTATTTTTTGGCTCAAGTTTGAAACGGGTCCGATGCTCGTCTACGACACAAATCTGTCCATCAGCATGTTTCTGATGTTCATTAATGAAAGGTAAGACTGCACTTGTGTGCAACTTAAGCCAATTCTAGCCAACTTATTGGTCAGAAATAACACTCAGTTACGTCAAGAACTGAATAAACAACATAGAAATTACAAAAAAACACCCGCAGCCACATTACTAAAGGTCATGATCCATTTAAAAAAAGACTTAAAAGTAGTAACAAATGACTTTTCTTTTAACTCTTAAACTAGAGATACTCAATTATGGCCAACAGGAAAATTAAGATTATTAAATACAATTCATTTGGGAAACACTATGCAGAGTTCACATTTTAAGGTAACTGCAGGTAGCTATTTACACCAGCAGGTGGCAGAGCTATGCTGTTTAGCAGAGAAAATGACATATAAAAATAAACTATAATTATATATATATATATATATATATATATATATATATATATATATATATACTACCATAACAATACATAGAGAATTATATCTAACGAAAAAAGGTTAAAACACACTTTTTACATGATGATCACAGTGAAAGACATTTTTTCAAATAGAGATCATACGTCAGTTGTGTTTTGCCCTTGTTCTGCCACTTTTACTTGTGCTGTTTCTGTCACAGCGTGCGAGTTATTAGAATTAGATCACAGTTGCAAAGCAGATTGTGACAAAAAAATTCCAATAGTTTATTCTGTGTGAAAATCTAAATAAAATTGATCACCTCACCTGTGCAGCTTTATTTCAAACTAACCAGTTTTCCCACTGGAAGTAAACACTACATTTCCTTTGCACTTGTTCCTTCTATACATTTTGATCAAACAGATATGTCGTATGTCTCACTGCAGCTTTTAACTAATCAGAACAAAGTTGCATGATAAAGTGGTTCACTCCCACAGGAGCCAGAGCTTTATGTTGCTCTTTTTATATTTTAATATTTGATTTACTGTCCAACATTAAGACAAATGCACAAGATCAAATATGACTTGTGAAAAAAAATGACATCTATAAATATAAAAGTAAAAATAACTCAAACTCTGCAGAGTTCCATCAATATTCCTCTCTTTCATGACTTTATCCCTTTTTAGAGCCTCAAATAAAGTTGCTCTACAACTCACTCACAGCACAGCGTTTCTCCCGTTATGTTCCTCGTTTTCCATCTCTGTTGTGTATTTAGCTGTATTTTCCACATATATTTTTGGGTAATAGAAGCAAAAGAGCCTCTAATTAAATTAATTAAAAAAGCAAAGTAATGTGAAATTACTCAGCTGTAGCGCCAGAGAGAAAAGAGACACCTGGTAGCAAATATGATGTAACTGCAGATACACACACGAGCTACTTTTGCTTTTAAATGGATTTTATCTACCGTTACTTTCATTACTGTGACTATTTAATAATATCCCATTAAAATGTTTGACTTAAACCTAAAAAACCCAAAATAAACTCATTCTATTCTATGTTTAGCTGTGTTACCCTCAGACTGACCCCAGGTGTTTTGTGTAACTGTTCAAGGGGAATTAAAGCTGTAGTCCTTTATTGTTTAGACGATTGTTGTTATTTTTAAAGCCTTAAGTGGTTTGTGTGTGACCGCAGAAATGAGTGTGTGACGTGACTGCTGGGGCGTGCGTTCATGTGTATGTGAGAGAGGGACTCCCAGCTGGATGCTGAGGCTGAAGGGGTGGGGCGGGGGGGTAAGCGACAGGTTGTACTAAGGTCTTCCAGCCCTCTACGACACCCTGGGGGGCTGTAGGCTAGCGAGGATTTCTGCTTTTCCCAGACAACACCCTGAAGCCTCACCTGTGGAGGTGGCCCATCCTGCAGCGCTGATGGAACTAAACCTTCTACTGAAATCGATCTGGTCAGATATTCAGCTGCTGACGGATTAATAAAGTTTTGGAGATCATCGATTAAAAAATAAAACTAATTTTAATAAGAGTTTGGTACAAAGAAATAGACTATATTATTCAGCACAATGATAGTAAATGAAATAAAATGGTGTTTGAAGTTATTTTAACCCAAAAAGCATTAAATACAACGATATAGTAGTTTTTTTTATATGTAGTTTTTTTTAGGACAGATTAGATGGCAGACACTCCAAGAACATTTTTGGATGCTAGCAAGCTGAACCACAATGGGCCGCTCCTCCTGGGGGCTGTAAAATCCACCGGAGGAAGAGGGGGAGAGAAGGGGGGAGGTAGGAGAGGAAAAGGGAGGGAAAGGTAAGCAAAGGGAGAGTAAAGTTCAGAAAGGGGATGTTGACAGAGAGGTGAAATGTGTTGGAGGAGGAAGATAAGCCTAAGGGAAAAAGAAGGTGAGGAGCCAGGTGAGAAAGATAGGAAAGCTACGGAGTGAAGGAGGAGGAGGAAGGAAGGAAGGAAGGAAAGAAGAGGGGTGATGCACGTGGAGTTTAGAAAAAGATAACTCAAGAGGAGTTGTGTAGTAAAGTACTGGGAAGAATTGGGTTCCTGTACCGCAATGGATCATGCTTTACTCATTCTGCAAAACAAACCTTGGTCAAAATGACAATCCTTCTCATTTTAGATTACGGTGACATCATTTACAGGACTGCTTCCAAAAAACGTCTTCATAAACTCGATGTCATTTATCACTCAGCAATCCGTTTCGTCACTGGTGCCCCTTTCACTACTCATCACTGTGATCTGTACTCACGCGTTAACTGGCCATCACTCCATTCCCGCAGGTTGTTACATTGATATCAATTTATATACAAAACAATCATCGGTAGAACACCGTCATATCTTCGCTCATTACTCATCACATCCAACAACCAGCGCAATTTACGTTCCAGTAACTTAATTTCTATGGATATTCCTAAAGCTCGCACCTCCTTTTGCCGCTCCTCATTCCAGTTTGCTGCTCCCAACGACTGGAATGAGCTGCAAAAATCACTAAAGCTCACTACCTACGTTCCATTATCTACCTTCAACAATTCATTACGATCAATAGTTTCTGATCAATGTGCGTGCTTCTGAGTGTCTAAAGATTGTTTTAAGTCTGTTTTGATTGCTTGCACATATTGTATACGAGAACCGTCTTCTATGTCTTTATGTCCAACTGTTTTTATCTTGTTTGTTTTTATCTTATCTGTTTGTTCTTTGGTGCAAAGCTACTTGTCTCTGTTGCTGCTGCCTCTTGGCCAGATCGTCGTCGTAAATGAGAATGGGTTCTCAATGCACTCATCTGGTTAAAAAAATAAATAAAGAAGTAAAGTGTGAAGTAAAGATTAAAAAGGAAAACACATTAATAATTGTCGACTTTCTGGCAACGCAGCTTCCAGAAGTGTCTTCATACTTTCTGAAGACTTTCAAACAGCAGCATGAGTCAGCGCGTGGTCATCGTCCAAGCTGAGTTCATTAATAAAACTCATGAGAAATGCCAGGCCCGCAACTGTACGTGTAACACGAGGGCCGGGGAGGGAACAAAGAGGAAGAAAGTGATGGATTACTACCAAACAGGAAAAGTAGAAAAACATGAATATGTGCTGAAAGCTGCCGTAACACCTGCTCTGCTTCTGCTCTGTAGGTGTGGCCCGAAAATATATATGTTAAAAAAATCTGCTGGGACTCTGTGTGGGACGTTGATCTCAGCTGTGTGAGTTGCATTTAATGGAGAAAAGGAACGCACGACTGAAAACTAATAATAACCTGACATTTAAAGAAGAAACATACCTGCACTGAATAAAAAAATTCATGCTTAGGGTAGATATTTCTCCTGCTCTGAAGCCATCGCTGAAAAAAAAAGAGCCCAATGGGAACCCTTTATCATCTTCCAGCTAGAAAAGTTGCAATTAAACATGACTAAACACAAGCATAATTGAATTTAGATGACTCACAATACAGTAAAAGATAAAGAAGAGCTGATTCCTTGCAGCAGCACATCCTAATCCATCAATAATTTTGACCAAAGCAACAAGGGCAGAACTTTTTCATTCATGCGGAACATCAGGACTGTTCTGAGATCTGAAACTTGTCTCGACATCCTTGGAGCTGTGGAACCTCTTTGGATCAGTCGTGATTCTGAAAATCCTACATATTAAGGTCTGGGAAGGGGGGTTGATGCCAGATGGAGTTATGGGTGGGTGATAACATCCCAGATAATGCTGCATTTTTACACCAAAAATCAATATTATTCACTTTACCTGTTAGTCTTTGAAATTGTGAAATGTACTGAAAGCTCAGATTTTCACTTCAGAAGAAATTTGGATGAAATACAGCAAAAAATTTATTTTAAATATAGCTTTAATTACATTTCAAACAAGTTTCTAAAAAAAAAAAATGATGTTTACCTGCAATAACGCCTGAAGAGAATAAAGAAGAATGTGTTCACCAGTGATTCAGAGTTTCTTAAACCAGGCCTACATTCCCCTCAGCTCTGAGTTTAGTTCACCAGGATGAACAGGGAGAGTTCTGCGCGTTCTGTCCTGGAGCTAATTAATCTTCCCAATCAGTAACAGGGGCCACGTGCATTTCTCTTGTTTTTCCCTCCATGATGTGAAGTAGTGGACAATTTCAAAAGAAGCAGAGCAGAGCAGGGGAAGGGGAAGGAAACGCCTGTCTAGACGCCCACCAGAACCGCGGCCCGTACATTCTCCAGCAGCCCCCACAGGCACACAGAAAACACTCCTCACCCTGAAAAATTACCTTTGCTTCATCACAACATACATTAGAATATTCTTATCAATCACACTCTCAGCAGCTCACGCACCCTTACACACACGCAGAAAGATGCTCGCCTGTGATGAAGTGAGACAAGCTAATGATGTTCACAGACTTCTGTATGTGTTGAAGCCTGCACCCCAACAAGCTGCCACCCAAACCTCAACGGTGTATTTAAACACACTCATACACACACGCGCGCACACACACACAAAAGCAGCTCCAGGTTGACACAAAGAGAGTAAACAGGGCAGGTGAGTGAGGAATGATGGCTGCTCCTTAGCAGAGCAGGTCTCCTCGCCTCACTGCCTCTCTTTCACACAGCCAGACCCGTCTGCTCTGTCTCAGCCAATGACACACACACACACGGTTAATTAATCATACACACATGCACAATATGTTGCCTCTCTATGAGGTAGAACCAGGCAAGTTAGAAACCAATGCCAAAGGTTCATAACGTGAACTTAATTAGAGGAACTTGATTCAACGATTACTAAAGTCAACACCAAATGTTCTGCCTGTTTTTAGGACCAATTTTTAATAATAAATATGTTGAATAAATTATATTTAATCTTTAAATTTACCCTGTTTAACTCTGTATGTTCTTCTGTCAATTTTATTTTTAGTAAGAATTGTATCACACTAAAGTCATACATATGAGCTGAAACAACCTGGTGGACATGTAATTACTCACTCAGTGATTTTTGGGTCGATGTTACCGATCCACAAACGGTTCCCATCATGGACTGTGCTCTCTGAAATAATAGAGGCATTTTCCACCGTCTCTGCTGCAGACGACATATGGACTCTGTGAAAAGCAGGAACAAAAAGCTTGATTTCAAACAGAAAGAGGAGGAAAATTAGCTTTCTGCCTCATGTGCAGAATATATTGACTGACATTATGTATTTACATGTATGTGTGATTACACTCATGATTTATGTGTATGTGTGTATATATATATAAAACAAGAGGGTGATCAGTCAAAAACACTTTGGAGGAAAGTTTTTAAGACATCCTTTCATAAATGTTTTTTAATTAATTTTTTTAATTATTTTTAATATACAACTTTTCCAATAGTTGTGCAATGTCGCATCAAAACTTTGGGTTGATTGGTGAACAGTTTAAGTTGTTCAAATTTTCATGTTGATTCTGATAATCTACTCTGATCCAGTACAACATACACTTTTGATATTTTTGATACACCATCATTTATTTTAACTCACAGGTAAAAGGCAGTTTGTTATGAATGACAGAAACACACCTTTTATGTGTGCAGGCAGGCAGACAGATAGAATGGAGAGTGGCAGCATTTAAATTGTTATATTATACAAAGGCAGATACAGGAGTGTGTGTGTGTGTGTGTGTGTGTGTGTGTGTGTGTGTGTGTGTGTGTGTGTGTGTGTGTGTGTGTGTGTGTGTGTGTGTGTCACGAATTGATTTTTATTTTTTTCTGCTTTCACTAAAAAGAAAACGCTTAGCATAACATACGGACATGATATTCCACATTAAACATAATAGCATGCATGAATAAATAAATAAATAAATAAACAATTCTTGTCAATATATCTTTTATAAATGAATTATCTTGTCGAATTACAAATAGGTCCAATTTCCGTTGTTCATATTAAGTTTGTATTACACGAATTATATATAAATATAAAATATAAAGGAAAAAAATAAGCTATAAAAACAGAGAAGAATAAGGCACACTACGTGTCATCCACTTTCAAGCTGGTGCTCTACAGATAGCGGACAATCACTAAGAGGGCTAGAACATTCAGGTGAGACGCAAATAAAAAGTAACGTTTCGACACCATACACGTGACGAAGATACATACCGGTATGGTGTCGACAGGTTAGTCTTTACTTGCATCTAATAAATACTGAGTGTTCCAGCCCCCTTGCTTCATAAGTTGTGAAAACAATTAGCAGGTTTGAAAATTGAGATTATCTTTAGTTTCACTGTCAAGAAAAACTCAGTCTTTACAACTATGTAAACTTACAGACGTCATTCGTACTTTGTTGAATAAACAAAACCGCGTGAGATCGAAACATCTTTTAACGTAGAATAATATACATCTAAACATCGAAAAACACCCCGAGTGTCAAACTAGCATTAGCATCTAGCTTCTCTACATTACCTCGTTTTTTCAAACTTCCTCTCAAACGGCGACTCTTGCGACTCACTGGTGCAACTAATCCCACTTTCGGGATTATTAAATACGTCAAAACGTATTTGTAATCATTTTAGAGAACGGTATTCCTATGAAATAACTGGCTGAGTTCGTTAGCTCAGATGATAAACATCCAGCTTGCTACCGCCTGTCAACAAAGGCGCAGGATGATGATGTATATTTGTAACCGTCTGAGGAGTCTGTTGAAAGCAGTCGGTTTGTAGTCTGGCGTCTACCGTGTGAAACTCTAACGACCAACTTCCATTCTCAACTTGCAACTCCGCCCATTCAGTGTAACCCGTACAGAGAAACAAACGCACTCTCAGAGAGCTGCGTCGCTTGTTGATGAAGCTTTACGTCAACTTGAATGTTTCCTCCTTTAGCTAGCATGTGTCGCCTGTGAGAACTGTGAGCTTGAAGTAAGTCATGTTTTTAATTTAAATGATAGTTTTATTGTGCCTTTTGTGATTGCGTGACCTTAAATTAGCTGTAGGGTTTTATTAGACAAATAAACATCGCTGTTGTTGACTTTACTTGCAGTTGCATTCACGGAGAAAATTCCTCCGACCTTCAGTATGCAACAGTGCTATCAGATAGCCTAAAATGCATGGTTTGTTTTTGCCTCGACACGTTTTCACTCAGTGATCAGTTTTATAAGATTTAGGACCTGGTTGCACTAAACGTCTAATTGGGGTAGAACAATTTAAAATAGCATAGCAGTTATTTATTTTGTTAATAAAACTTCTTTTTCCTGGTTAATATTTTTTTTGTTTTCTGCTTGGAGTTCAAAATCTCTGTGTTGATTTTGTTCCTGTGTGTATTTTTTATTTATTTATTTTTTGTTAAAGCGTTTAATGAAGTTATTTACAAACAAACAAACAGCAATCAGTGCAGTTCAGGCTTTCTGTTTTGTTGTTCAAAGGCTGTTACTATAATTATGATGTGGGCATATAACTGTGATGAAAAGAAACATACTATGTTGTAATATTTGAGAGTTGGAATCATCTATTTTTTCCTCCTCTGAAACATTATGGACTAGTGAGTTTCACCCTTTCTGTGAGGAGTTTGTTTGAGGAGGCAAAGCCATGCATGAACACTATCAGATACTCTTCAGTGTTCTTTTCTAAAGCAAACATTAGGAGCATGCGGGCTGGCCAGCTGGCTTCTGCTGCTGGAAGAAGCAGAGGTGTGTCTGCAGCTGCTGTGAAATCTACAGGATATGAGGCTACAGTATCCCACCGACCACCTGTGCTTCACTTTGTGTGCTTGACTTCCTCTCTAAAGAGATCTATCACCTTCCCACATCTCTGCCCATCAGCTCTACCACAGAGTGGCAAATCATATCAGCCTGTCAGGAAACCTCTCAGCCGTGGCTGCTTGCTTATTATGGGTTTTTACTGGCAGGAACAGAAGTGTAGCCTAAATATTGCCATTTAGATTTAGCTAAATTCATGGACAGGATCCTGGATTACCAGAAAGGATCAGGGGTCTAGATTTAAGTACATTTGTAGATGTATTATTTTAAGTATCGATACACTGAAATATCAAGATATTTTTGTTATGATACTGAATCCATATTTTAAAGAAGTTTTAGTTTTTATTGAGAATTTGCATTCAAACATTTACTGTATTTCTTTTGTGTGGTGCTATTCAAACCCCAGCTGCTAGGTGGCAGCAGTTTTTACCGCCTTCACTCTGATAAAACAAGATCTCGCGATAACACTGGATGTGTCTTGGAAGCATCTGGCCTGAGTTTTCCAGTCTTAAAAATTGCAAATATCATCTGGTTTTTAGTATCGCAATATATCGTCTGCCCTGTACTTTGATATATATATCGTATTGCAACATTCTCGCTAATACACACCCCTTACAATTTATTATTCTCTAGAAATATGTTTCTTTAAATAGAGATTTGACTTCTGTAATCAAAACTTTAAATATTTTTAAAGGGATGCTATGCAGTTTTGGCTTGCTTTTAGCACCCCCTAGTGTACCATTAGTGAAACTAAAAGTGAAACTTATCTCCTTGCTGTGCGTTCGTCTTTTCAACACCTTAATCTAACTGTTGAAATGTCTCCTCAGCCTTCATTAGTGTCTACAGGAGCGGTTCATCACTAAATCAAACAAATCAGCTGTGTTCATGATCTAAAACATGCTGGAAGCAGACTGCAGCGCCAGGCATGTCAGCTCAACTTTACTAAGTACAACAGAGACCAGACCGCCACTCTGAAGTTGCAAGTACAGTATTCTGGCCACAGAGGGTGGTGGGGGTCTGAGTGACATTTCATTAACCCTGAAAGAGTCATTTTAGCACATACTGGCTCAAGAAAATGATTTCAAATATGAAAAAGTTGCAATAGTATGGCTTTAACAGAAACATTTATTATTTTTTCAAAATGTATGCAGAACTTTTATGAATGACCAGTGAAATCTTTAGACCAGGGGTGCCCAATCCTGGTCCTGGAGGGCCAGGTATCCAGCACGTTTTAGTGATTTCTTTGCTCCAACACGCTTGATTCAGTGGTTGAGTCACCTGTGCAGCAGCTCATCAGGCTCTGCAGAAGCCTGTTAATCACCTGCTGGTTGAAATCAGGTGTGTTGAAGCAGAGTTAAAACTAAAATATGCTGGATACCGGCTCTCCAGGACCAGGATTGGGCACCCCTGCTTTCTCAAAAGTATTTCCAATCTGTGTTCTCAAACAAAAAGAAATGCCAGAGCTCACTAGAACACTGAAATTACTTGAATCTTCTTGGTTGAGTAGAGAAAACGTTTTCTATTTACTGGGCTGCATTAGATTTTCTACTTTGTTGTCTTCAAATTGGAACACCCCCCACCCCCAAAAATATCCCCGTCTATATTTGGTTAATTCTTCTCTATGGGAGTATTTTAATGCAGCAGGATGGATCACATACATACAAAAGTCATAAATACTCCTCAGACTATAAGGAATGCCAGCCAGGGAACGTCTCACCACAAGCTGTCCACAGCCTCTGACTGTGACAGAATTGAGTGTTTCTTTCTGTGTGGGCTGAAGTTTAGCAGAGATGCTTTTATGTTTGCGTGTGCCTGCTCAGGGTCAGTGGTGCAGCTGACACACACGAGACAGTTTTCAAGCTGGGGTTTGATTCTTCTATAGAAAGTCAGAGCATGGAGCTGTATTATTGTGTTTTTGTGAATGGGAGCGTCCCGCTCAGGAATGCCCAAACAACCATGTGTGGACGGTTTTGTGATCGTCACGGGAAGAGAGGGAGAAGTCATGTGTTGTTTTTACATCATTAAACAGTTTTTGTTCTTATTGCTTCATGTCAAACATAATTCATGTATTTTTCAATAATTCAAGATTTTTTTTCTCTTCTTTGCTTTATAAATTCATTTTCTTATTAGTCTTTTAAGTGACAGACATAGTAATATGCTGATTAAATAACTGCTTAAATTGACCTTTGATTAAAAATAAGTGGTTATTATGATGAAATTTGTATTGATGACTCATTTTTCTAAATAATTTGATTTAATATTAGCTTGATTTTTTTCATGTTAATTTCTAAAGTGTTTCCTTTAAAAGCTATATTTTATTTTAAAAAAATAATCAAATATTTATTTTGACGGGCACAACACTGGGTTTATGTTTACATCTACCAGCCATTAGAGGGCACCATTGTGGGTTGCCAGATACGGTAAACAGTCCACTCGGCACAGCGAGGCTGACACTGTGGATAATGGCGGACTCTGCAAGTCAAGCAGCGGCTTCTGAGCCCAGAAGATGTCGTTATCCTTCTCAGAAGAGGAGCGACCATAAAAGATCTAAAACCAGAGTGAGTTTAGGTCGTCACTAGACATGGTTCTGGCTGCTCACGTCACGTATCGGCAGCAAACCTGGCAACCCAATGGCTGGAAACCTTGTTCTGTTGTTGCAGCTACAACCTCCACACACTAGATGGCGCTTTGCTGTTCGTGTTCCATATTCCACCTTTAACTTAAAAATTACATGTTCTCAGATAAATGTTATAGTGCTGGTCCCCCCTACAACTCATTCATTTTTATTATTGTCAACAGAATTAATGAAATTATCTCATTAAAATGTAGAGAATAGACACTTAAAATGAAGCGTTTGTACTGTTACATCTTGTAAAAATGGTGTTAAAGAGCTCACGTTTGTGTGTTTTAGAGTCAGTGCTAGGGTAGTAACAGATAGGCTCAGAAGAGATGTGGAATGACCTTTTAGTCAATTATTTTACAGAATCAAAAGAAATAAATTTGTTTTGGGAGAATTTTTATCCGTAATGTTTTTTTGTGTCATATTTTTAGTGGCGCTCAGCTGCCAAAGTCGATAAATGGTTTATTGAATGTAATTAAACCTCTAAATTCTGATTGATCAAAGAAAAATCAGAAAGGTGGGATACTGTAGCCTCTTATCCTGATGGGAGTTATTTTAGAAGATGTAGGCCTACCTCCTGCTGGCAGACCTGAGCTATTACCTCATTTCATTAAGCATTAAAAACACAGTTCTTTGTTGATTTTTTTAATAATTATGACTCATTTGCATTAAGGTTTGATCCTTCTACACCCTTTAGTTTAAATGCACCTTTCTGCTTGTTGACAGACATGGCTTTGAATCATTTGAGCCTGCTGAGGCCGCTTCTATGTCAGACCCTGGTGCGACAGGTCAGGTCTTCCCTCGCCGTCACCTCCAGGGTCGGCGTTAGATCTCCTCTGTGTCCCGGCACCTCTCACCTCCTCGCTCCTGCGAGCATCAGGCTCTACGCCACCAAGAAAACAAAAGGTCTGTCCAGAAAGTCCAGGCACTGAAGCTCGCTCAGCTCAGCTCCTAAATCTTCACTGGCACGAATGTGAGTTTGTTGATGGGATATTTGTCTGCATATGAGCCTGATTTTCTCCATTTCTTCTTGCTGATCGTCCAAGCAAAGGCAAAGGGCCAGTCAGCGAAGGTGAATATTAACTCCGCTCTGGTGGAAGACATCATCAGTCTGGATGAGGTGAAGGAGGAAATGACATCTGTTCTCACCATGCTTAAAGATGAGTTCACGCGCACCCTCAGCATCCGAACCTCGCCAGGTAGTCACATCACGTCTCTTGGACTGTGTCTTCCATCACTCTCATTTTGTTTCTTAAAAGTGTAAAACTATGATGCTATCGTTGAGATTAAGCATGCATTTACTCTGGAATTCAAAGTAATGCTTTTATACTGAAAATAAGATGCATATAAAGCCAATGTGGTGGTTTTGTCACAACTTTTCAGTACCTAAAAATCTCTTTCTAGTTTTCTTGTGACATGTAGTGGACATGCGTGACCTTCTAAGACATTTTAGCTCTAGAACGGTCTTTCTCTGTGTTTTTATAGACCTCACAAAGCATCCGAGGGATTAATCTGAGGAGATCCACATGTAGTGTTACTCTGACCCCGCTCTGGCCTTTGTTTCCCCGACTACATCCAGGCCGTGACCTTTAGGTTCTGGGTTGTAACAAACAGGAGCAGAGCTCAGGGAGTCAGAGGTGGAGTGTTTAATGGAGGCTCCCAAAGGAGGAGGCTGCCGCCAGGATCAGGCTTAAAACTGAAAGTGTCTTCACTTTGTTCTGCTTCGTCTCTTCGAATATACTTTCTGTGGGTCTTTTTTCACAAATTATTAATTTTTTTCATTCATTAATCGACTAGTTTGAGTCGATCTCTCTGGTCAGCACCTCTTATTTCCCCAGCAATTTTCAGCTTTTTTTTAAAAAAACTATTGAGTTACTTTACTTACGTTTGAATTTAATTTCTTATCAAACCTCAGGGAAATGTTTGTTTTCAGGCAGTTAAAGGGATATTTAATGTTTTTTTTTCTATATGCAAATAATTTGTGAGATGTCAGCATCTTACCTGCAGTAGACGACAGTCTCTGCTTTTTTAATCTGAATGCACAGGAAGGATTCTAGAATTTCAGAATTTTTGGCGTCTAAAACAACCTAAATTTTAAAAACTCTTCATATTTATTTGATCTGAGTTGTTTTTTTTGTCCCATTTTACAAACAGGTATTTCACCCAGACTCCACTATTTTGTTGATCCTGTTTTACCTTTATTTTAGGGGTGGGAATTTAACTCGTTAATTACAATTAATTACAAAAAAAATCACATTAAAATTTGACCTCTTTGAGCCCGAGCGTTCCCCAATTGGAGTTCAGAAAAGGTTAGCATCACAATTTATGCCCTATACATATTTATGCCCTATATATATTTATGCCCTATATTTATATCAATAAATATCATCAAGCTGCACCTCTAACATAACAGCAGAGCCTGGGCTACAAGAACATATAAACATTTTTACTGTTATGTTTTCTAGTTGGTAGAAAGCAGGCAGGCAGTAACTTTATCCATATGAACTTTATTACAGCAGGAGGGACAAGCATACACACAGCATTCATCTGGTAACCCACAGCAGAACTTCCCCTGAACTCTACACTACACCTCTCTATATATATTAGCAGTGCTCTGCTGCCACCTAGTGTTCAGTTCAGTACACAACATTTACAATGTTCCATGTCTATTTACACTTCATCAATAACACATATACTAATATTTACACATCCCAACAAATCTCACAATGGTTACCTTTATAACGAGACCAAAGTAATCAAATAGACGTGTTTACAGAAATATACTCATTAAAGTGTAGGTAAGTCATCTGTGCCTCACTAATATTATTTTGATTAAAAAAATAGCTTAGGCGCAAATTGTCTTGAACGATTAAAATGCGATTAATCAAGATTAATTAATTACAAAGCCTCTAATTAATTAGATAATTTTTAATTGAGTCCCAACCCTAATTTATTTATTAATCGTATTATAATAAATAATCCTCCCTCTTTCTTAAAACTAAAAGCACACCACAGCTGTCTGATCAGATAAGGGTCTAACTACTCCCAATGACTCCCTGCTTCACTTCCTCTCTCTTAATCTTTCATTGTAGCTCCATCCCTCTGTTCTTTCCTCCCTCTTGTCCATCTGTCCGTCCCTCACTGCTGTCCTCTGTCCAGCTGCACAGCGATCCGGGGAGGCAGCAGGACTTGGAGCTGACAGCAGAGATGAGATGGTGGAATCAAATGACGTCAGCTGTCTGAATGTGTGTTTGTTTCACGAGCCCCTCATCTGGCTCTCATTAAGCCTACGAGTGTGTGTGTGTGTGTGGATATGACTGTATCTATGCTGTGTGTTGCCATGAATCCATACTTGTTTGCATGTGTTTGTGTGCGTCAAACTTACAGCAGGAAGTCACTTCGATGCAAAGACGGGTGTGAGGGGGGGATCAGTGACATTTCTACCATATTGTGCTAATCAAATGCGGGTAATACAGACTGGAAACCAGCTCTGTTTCTATGTAAACAAGGAGTGTATATGTCAGTACTTTGGAAATGTATCTTAAATCCTGATTTTGGAGCTGGAGACAGCAGCTTAGCTTGAAGGAGGGAAACGGGGAATCAGTAAGTGTGGATCTCCTCTCAGGTTAAAGTGTAGCCACCTCTAAAGGTCATTTGCTGCACAACAATAATAGTAATAAAAACGAATAAAAATGAAATTTAAAAGCCAACAGCTTTGTATATAACATTTCACACACAGGCAGTTCAATGTGCTTTCTATTAGCGAGATTAGCACAAACATTAAAATAACGTGACAGCACAATTAAAATACACTAAATTCAGATCAAATTAAAAACACAAATTTATTTCAGATTTAAGAATTAGATAAAAAGACAAAGTTAAAGGGTGAGCAGTTACAGTGCAGAAGGTGCAGCATAAGAAACGTAGCTTAAATAACTACTGAACAGCATCTCTGAAGCTTGAAGCAGATGGACTCCAGCTGCAGAAGACCACACTGCTGTCAGCTAAGAACAAGAACCTGTAGATGCAATGCTCACAGGATCACCAGAAATGGACCATAAGAGACTTTAAAAACTTTTTCTGGTCTAATGAGTCTCAGTTTCAGCTGCAGCATTCAGATGATGGTTGGGTCAGAATTTGGAGTTAACATGAAAGCATGGATCCATCCTGCCTTGTATCAACGCTTCAGGCTGCTGCTGGTGATGTAAGGGTCTAGTTTAAACCCCACAGCCTACCTGAGTATTGTAGCTGACCATGTCCACACTTTATGACCACATGGACCCATCTTCTGATACTTCTAGCAGGATGATGCATCATGTCACAAAGCTCAGATCATCTCTAACTGGTTTCTAGAACATGACGTTGAGTTAACTGGACTCCAACCACCTCCACAGTCACCAGATCTCAGTCCAGAATCATGGATCTAACTGATGCTTTCACAGTGATGTGTGATGTTTCCAACATCTTCTTGAATCTGACATGAAGAATTACAGCAGTTCTGAAGGCAAAAGGGGGTCCAACCTGGTATCAACAAAGTGTCACTAAGTTTAAAACATAACTTCTAAAGACTAAAATGTTCCTTTAACCCGTTTTTTTTATTCCTTTTTTTATGTCTGATATTTTCTCCTCTTAGAGGAATCTTAAGCCTCATAAACTCTGAACTCTTTTCAGTTTTATCACGTATCAGAGCTGAGAGCAACATTAAAACTCTATAAAGGGTCTAGCGTTTATGAATTTAGTCTCTGTTTACAGCTAATATTGGCAGGTTTATACTTGCATTTTTAGCCTTTTACAATAATTTGAAAACAGCCCTTGTTAATGTAACAAAAACATGGATCAGATGAGAAAATATGGCTTTAAAAAATATTCCCGACAAAAAATATAAAAACTGTTTCAAATATTGCTAGAGCCCAGATGAAGTTGATCTAAATGGCACTATGTCATTTTTCCAGTAGAAAATATATTAAATAATACTCATACTGATTGAGAATTAACTTTGTGATGTCAGAAATACTCCTGATATTCATCTGTGAACTCTCCTGACAAACCTGTGGGTCTGTGTGCAGATATTTAATTAAATATTAAGATGGTCCAGCCTGTATTCTTATCTTGCATCTGTGTTAAATCCCTGATGAGTTGGGGTTTTTTGCCTTTGAAATCTGATGATAAATTGATCTTTTTGAGAAAAAACTACACCCCTGGCTCACCTCCCCTTCACCTCACTTTTCCACACAGCACCAGCACAGCCCCCCAAGGGCTAAAAAGAAGGGAGGGAATGATGTAAGGCAGAGGTGGAGAAGAAGGAAACAACTGCGTCTGAGGTTAGCCAGATGGAGGAGAGAGATGGAGATAGATGGAGCAAGGGAGGAGAGGGTGGGACAGAAGGAGACAAAAGATGGACATTTTGAACAGACAGTGGTTTCAATCTGTGGCTTCTTCTGTTTGTCCTCTGGTTTATCTGTGAGAAGCTAAATGATCGACTTTGGTTTCTTTCATTATATTTTTTTATCAAAACAAAAACGTTTAGATATTTAAAATATGCCAATACTAAAATCACACAATATTTGTTAGTTATGCGTTTGAGTCTTGAATTTAGACAGAATTTTTGTCATCTTTTAAACGGATTTTGATCAGTGTTTTTTCAGACTTTCCGAAGGTCTTACAGTGTTTTTATTTATTTATTTAGATTGTTGCAGGTACCTAACCCTGACTTGTGAGTCATTCAGTGTCAAAAATGCACCTAAACTAAAAAGATGAACTAGAGTTGCATCGCCCTGAACAGAAGACTTGGCTAACAAAAATAAATTTAGATGTTAATGTTAATTTAGAGGGCCTCGCAGCTAGAAGGGTGCACGTTGAACACACAGCTGCAGCCTTTCTGCATGGAGTTTGTACGGAGTGTTCCTCATAAATGCACGGGATTCCTCCCACAAACTAAGAACAAGTGTGTTTGGTTACTTTAGGTTAATTGGTGACTTGTGAGTGGGTGTGTGACTAGAGACCTGTCCAGGATGTCTCCTGCCTCTCACCTGGTGACTGCAGATAGACACCAGCTCCCAGGGATCCTGTACAGGAAAAAGCAATTATGTACAAAAAGAAGTCAGATTTTTATTGCTACCTAGAAATGATGAATGACTAATAATAAAATAATAGTTGAGGCTCTGATTAGCCGATACCAGTGATGCTGAATATTGTTCCCATCCGACCACCAGCTGATTTAATTTTTTGGGTGCATCTCTAAGACTGACATGTTCTCTTTTGTCCTCCACTTCCCTCATTCTTAAGCACTAATAGACCATTACGCTGCCATCGTCAAGTCGACAGTTGACAGAAAGTATGACAAAGCAACCAAAGACAAAGGAGAGATTATGAAAAATGTTGAATCAAAAAAAAGATGGGAGTGAGCCCGTCTGTGGGATAATTAAATAGAAAAATATATATCAGGTGCTCTTCAGGATCTATTAGATCATTAGATGAGGACGAGGAAGAACAACAGGTGATCCGAGGCACTCTGAGGATTGTTGAGCAAGAAAAGGCCGACGCTTTTCAGTCGGATTATTTGGGGACACCTGGGTATTTTCAGATAGTTTATGCCCTGAAGAAGGTCGTACGCGACCGAAACGCGTCAGAATGCCTTAGATCACCTGTTTTTCTTCCTTATCCTCAACTATGAAAAAAGTCTGGAAGAAATTCCAGTTTAAAATGACTTTATTATGGAAAAACAACCTAAACCAGACAAATACAGCTAATCTAAAAAATAACCAGTAGAGAATATTGTTGCGTGTAAACAGTGGGTAAAGTTTCTGTGTTTGTAGATAAATAAATAAACACCTCCTCCGATCTGCGGCTGTTTAGGGGCTCTGGATCACATTGTGGTGGCAACCCAGGATGGGAAGTTCCCTCTGAACCAGCTGGGTCAGATCTCCATGAAGTCACCTCAGCTCATTATGGTCAACATGAGCAGCTCTCCTGAAGTAAGACGATCTCACACACACACACACACACACACACCAGTGCAGCTCCTTCTTCCTACCTGTATCTGTTCACCTCATACAGACAAGCGCTGAATAAATAAACGTTGTGAAAATGAGCCAAAGCACAGACAGATAGATGGTCCTCGCAGAAGGAAAAGTGAGCCAGAGCAGAGCTAGAACCCCACATCACTCTGTAAATGAAACCCGACCTGCGTCTCTCGCTGCCCCGTGCCTCAGATGCTAATTGATTGATCACTCAAGCTGCCCCTTTGTTCTGGGGTGAAAGATAGCGGTGGTGTGTACGTGCACGCCGTAGTGCGGTTCTGTCTGCGTGTGAGTTGTCACAGATAGGAAATGACCTCACTTTACCCCGAGGTTAGGAAGAAACTGATTATTTTTCCTTCTTTTTTTCAAACTTATTATTTCTCCCTGTTTTGCTTTGTAGACTTTGTTTAATCGTGCAGCGGCGTGCAGACGTTTGGATGGCCGCGTTTGCATTTAGCAAGATTTTATGCATATCAGATATTCACAGCTCTTATTTCTGTTGGCAGATGGGTACGAAGATCAAGTTCAGTTGTTTTACTTTTTATATTGATTGCAGTGCAATTTTCATGTGACTTTGTAGAAGAAAGCCCTTCAGTTAAAGGTCCTAGACACAGGGTCTTAGTGCCAGAGCCCAAGTATTTAAACTTTCTTTACGTTTAAAGGAACTAGGGGCAGGATCTTTAAAAAATCTGTAAAAAATTAAACATGTATGTTCATTTTTTCAAAGCTAATGGGTGATGAAGCGTTATAAACCAAAAAGAATGAGGCCACCCATGTATCGTTCCATTTTCTTGAACAGGCTGTTTGCTGCAAAATGCGCTGCAGTTCGGTCACGAATTTCCCGCGCTGCCCTACGGATGTGGCGTCAATTGACACTGCTTGCGCGTTCACGACAGCTTCAAAACAGAAAGAAAATGTGTTCGACACTGCAGATCGGTAGGTGGCGCTAATGCACCTTAAGTTGCTTGCCAAACGCCAAACTCCAAAAGAAGAACTGTGGGAATGGATTCTACTGCAACCAGCAAACGACCAAGCGTGGCACAAAGGAAGTTTATTCAGCGGCATCTCGTGAGTCAAAGACCAAATATGGTAAAAGACAGGCAGGGACCCGAATCTATATCGGATACGTGATTGACGAATGGAGGCTGCTTCAACTATATCTGGGACTCAAAAAGGATGCTGCCATGGCTCATTTCCTAGTGAGCAGGTAAGAAACATTATAGGTTGTGTTTAGAGATGATGACAATGATCTGACCTCACCGATGACTCAGAGAGAGCTAGCGTGCAGTAGCATTAGCTGTGATCATGCTACAGTAGTAGCATTAGCTGTGATCAGGGCTGCAGCGTGGATTGCTTCGCCGCAATATTGTCTGTGAGAGCGGCGGGGAGTTGCCTTTTCAGCGTGAGATATTGGAGGTGTGGCGTGAGAGCGTGTGAAGAGGGTCAGGTAATGGTATTTTTGTGTTTGTGTAACATAGCCGTCTGTGCACGCTCCCGTGCTGGGCTGCAGTTACTCACAGAGCCGGGCGCGTCGCTCGTGAGCATCGTTTCTTTTTTCCTGCCTCTAGCTCCTTTAAATGTGTTGTATGTTTTTTTTGTTTTGTTTAGTTTTTTTGGATAAGATGAAAAGCTAAAGAGTAGAGCTAGTGGTTTTTGTCCTGGCCATGGAACACTGGACCAGCTCTATTTTATTTTATTTATTCTTTATTTAACCAGGAAGGTCCCATTGAGATTAAAAACCTCATTTTCAAGGTAGTCCTGGCCAAGAGGCAGCAAAAGTTACAGTTACAACATATATATATATATTTTTTTCCAGTTACACAGACATGTTATGTACAGAATTACAGAAGGCAGAACCCTTGGGGGGGTCCTGGAGGGTGCGTGGGAGTTCGCCCAACCAATCAAAATGTGTTTTGTGGATTTGGAGAAGGCGTTCGACCGTGTCCCTCGGGGGCCCCTGTGGGGGGTACTCTGGGAGTATGGGGTACCAGGCCCCTTGATACGGGCTGTTATGGTCCCTGTACGACCAGTGTCAGAGCTTGGGCCGCATTGCCGGCAGTAAGTCGGGCTCGTTTCCGGTGAGAGTTGGACTCCGCCAAGGCTGCCCTTTGTCACCGATTCTGTTCATAACTTTTATGGACAGAATTTCTAGGGGCAGCCAAGGTGGTGAGGGGATCTGTTTTGGTGGCCTAAGGATCAGGTATCTGCTTTTTGCAGATGATGTGGTCCTGTTGGCTTCGTCAGAACGTGATCTCCGGCTGGAGCAGTTCGCAGCCGGGTGTGAAGCAGCTGGGATGAGAATCAGCTCCTCTAAATCCGAGACCATGGTCTTGAGTCGGAAAAGGGTAGAATGCCTTCTCCAGGTCAGGGACGAGGTCCTGCCCCAAGTGGAGGAGTTTAAGTATCTCGGGGTCTTGTTCACGAGTGAGGGAAGGGTGGAGCGTGAGATCGATAAGCGGATTGGTGCTGCGTCTGCAGTGATGCGGGCGTTGTACCGGTCTGTCGTGGTGAAGAGAGAGCTGAGACGAAAGGCAAAGCTCTCAATTTACCAGTTGATCTACGTTCCTTCCCTCACCTATGGTCACGAGCTTTGGGTAGTGACCGAAAGAACGAGATCGCGGATACAAGCGGCCGAAATGAGTTTTCTTCACAGGGTGGCTGGACTCTCCCTTAGAGATAGGGTGAGGAGCTCGGTCATCCGGGAGGGGCTCGGAGTAGACCCGCTGCTCCTCCACATCGAGAGGAGCCAGTTGAGGTGGATCGGGCATCTGATTAGGATGCCTCCTGGATGCCTCCCTGGTGAGGTTTTCCGGGTACGTCCAACCAGGAGGAGACCCAAAGGAAGACCCAGGACACGCTGGAGAGATTATGTCTCTCGGCCGGCCAGGAAACGCCTTGGGATTCCCCCGGAGGAGCTGGCCCAAGTGGCTGGGGAGAGGGAGGTCTGGGCTTCCCTCCTTAAGCTGCTGCCCCCGCGACCCGACTCCGGATAAGCGGAAGAAAATGGATGGATGGATAGTCTGACCCCTCCTTTCCACCAGACGCGAAAGCGGCGTGTAACAAAATAGAGGCGTTTTACCCGTGAGCTCCCTTCCAACCAGGAGCGTTTCAGAAGTGAAACGAGCTCGAAAGTTCTGTTTACATAAAGGGGAAATGACATACGTTTAGCTGCACGTGACTTTTATTTTGAAAGTTACTGGATGTTTTACACTGATTTTGTGTTTGACTTCCTGTCTGGCCCGATCTAAACGGAGGAGTTTGACGTGTTTTGGAAGCGTAACACGTAAAAATTGACTTGAAACATAATGATAGCATCCCTTCGCTTCTGGGACGCGTCAAAAACGTTACTCTTAGCTGCCGGTGGAAAGAAACTCATCCACAATAATGGCGGCTAATTGCCGCCAAGTACATTTTGCAGCCGTTTTGCGATGAAGTAGCTGAAGAGTTTGGTGTATAAGATGTGTGTGGTATGTGAAACTTGTGTCATTAAAAGAATAAAAACCCATACAGATAATTTACGAAAGGACGTTTTAATTCCAGCATCAGTCGATGACATCAGACATCCCTGTCCTCTGAGACAGCTGTGCACCTCAGGTCCCCGTACAACACGGTTTTGTTGTTTTGGGACAGAAAAAAAAGCACAAAATATTATTAAAGACAAATAAAAATTGATTTTGAAAAGCTTTTTCACATTTACGTTGCCCACATTACTACAGTTTATAAGCTTGTTACACTTTTTCAGTCTGAAATGAAAAATCTCTGAATAACATCTTCAGTGAAACAGAAAAGCAGTCGGTTTATTTTTCTGAACATCGGCGTACGACCTTCAGAACCTTCAGCCAGAGTTAAAAACTAATAAAACTTCTGACATTATCTCCATGTCTTTGTTATAGGACGCTGAAGGTTTAAAATTATCTGACTACTCAAAGATTTTCTTACAAATAAACACGTTTAACATGTCTTAGTGGGTCACCAGAATAAAACCAAACATCAGTCATCTTATTTGACTTTAACCACACGCTATAAAATGTTTTTATTTTATTTTATAGAGAAGCAGCATGTCAACCAAAACCAGCTTCTGACATTTTTCATTTTTATTTTCATTCCTTCTCACCTGAAGGAAACGGTTTCCTCTCTTAATTGTCCTCCAGGTGAAAACGTGTCACACGAACTTTACACGACAAACAGAACCAAGTATTAATCAAACCTGGAGGTTTTCATATTTCTCCGGTGAATATTTTTTCTTCTCCTCACCAACAACCACAGACCACACAAGCTCTGACGGACACACTTGTTCTCACACTCTACCCTGTCGGGAGCTGCGATACCCAAACAGGCCGAGTCGTCAGCAGCGAGTCCTAATAGTCTTATAATGACGCCTATCCATTACCAGCCTCAGCCGAGTCTCTATCTGTGTTTTCTGTTCATTCATTAAGAGGAAGACACGAGCTAACGACACGTACCACCCCGAGTAAAGCATCAGGCACTTTAGTGTTGGTGTGTTTTACTCCTCGTTTAGGCACCCAAACACACACACACACACACACACATTCCTCTCCACTCGGCTGTTTGCTTTGAAGCGGGCCGTGAGCGTTTGATGTGAAACTTCAGCGTGATTTCTCTTCCTCTCCAACGTATTAGCCAGAACCTGCCCGGCTCTTTTCCAGAGAAATGTGCAGCGGTCGTCTGAGAGAAAGAGGAGAGGAAACGGTGATGAATTCGATGCTGAGAACAATCAAACATAGCTATGGGATGGATCGATCACCCCACGCTCAAAGAGAGCAACTGGAGGCCCGCTTTCCGGATGAGTTTTAGAAACCTCATGAATTTATTTAATGCACACAAATAAATTCCTTTAGTCTTGCTGCCATTACTTTTCCCTCGGTGGAAACGTCCAGAAGGAGCTGTCAGGCTTGGAGAGCGGCGGGATAGAGAGGGGTTAAAAAGAGGAAGTTATGTGGCTTGAATTTCTTTGTGTAACATTCTTGCTCACTTTCAAATGGAGGTAATTATTATACAGTTGGGAAAAAATGCCTTTATTAATATGTTGTGAGTGCACGGCTCAACGGTAACGCTCTTATTTTAAAGTTTTAGTTATAGAGAAGCACATTGAGTTAGGCTGACTGTGGGCCAGAATATTCATCTGAGATGTTTTATTTTGTAAATCTAAATAAATAATTTTTAGCATTTTATATGTTTTAATTACTAGAGATGAAACTAGTTTTTTATCAGTTTCAGTGCAGAAATAACAGAATCGAGTTAAATTTGAGGCAGACTCATGGTTAGAAAGGACTTTACAGGTCATTTCCATCTGTGGATCGTTTTGCGTCTCTGGAGCTCGCATTGATTAATCAAAGAGAACTTCAGCTTAAAATCGATTCAAGAGACCCGTGAGCTCCAGAAGTATCGAGTCCCTCTGAGAGATCCAAAAGCAGCTGAAGTCAGTAACCAGACAGGTCGAGCCTGTGGACTGCACCAGTATCAAGTCTCCCACCCAGAAAAGAAACGCATCAGAGAAAAGGTGATGAGCAGAAAAAATACACCCGGACCTGTAGTCTGATCATAAACCTGCACAAGAAGCTTCAATGCATCAGAATAAGTGTGGAATCAATATTACTGCATGTGCTTCTGCAGAGGAGCAATAGGATTTATCCTTTAGATGATTTTAAAAAATATTAAAACACTTTAGAGCAGAAGATGATAAATGATCAGATTATTTTTCTGGGCTAAACGGCTTTTAATCTAAGTTTCTACGATAGTTATTGCAGCCAAAATGAGGTTTTTCATAAGTAATAATCATCATTTTTAAATGTTAACCTGCTTAATTTGGAGGTTTTAGAGGATGCATGCATTGAAACATGATCTGCACTTAAATGAAAGGAAAAAAATGATGTACGTTTTTAAAAACGTATAGGAACATTTGAAAAGAAGGTTAAACAATACTGCTTGTTCCTTGATATGGACTGATTTTTATATGCTTTATAATTTACATTTATAATTAAAGTGCTCAGAGGTCAGTTAGCATGAACAAGTGTGACATTAAAAGCAAGCAGGTGAACTGATAAACAAAATAAATAAACTTTTGAATTAACTCAAGTTCATCTGTTAAAAGTTTTATTAATATTCAGACCTTTTGAGCCGTTTTATAATAACACAAACTTCACAAAACACCTGGATGTGTTGAGGTGATTTCTAATGCATGAAAAGTATTTACAATCATACTTGGCACTTTAATTTTCTGTCTCTGTGAAAATTAATAATTGAACAAACAACCTGAAGCACATTTGTTCTCGTATCAAACACGAGAAACTCTTCTTTTGGGTTGTCGGGGGTCAACTTTCTGCCCTGCAACCTCTCACAGTCCCGTCCCACGAGGCCGAGCGCTGACAGTGGCCCAAGGCACTTCCACGCTGCATGGGATTCCCCCGACACACACACACACACACACACACACACAGAGAGCTCTTTAATTATTGCCAGCTGTAGCTAAGTCACTACCTGCAGTCACAGCTCTGCTTTTCCATCCACACCAGTGCTCAAATCGTCTTTTTCTCTCTCTCTCTGTGTGTGTGCGTGTGTGTGTGTGTGTGTGTGTGTTTGTGTTTGCTCCTGCCCCCAGGCCACGGAGGCGGCCACCCGTGCCCTGAGATTGAGCAGCATGAACCTAAACCCAGAGGTGGACGGGACCATCATCAAGGTGCCTGTTCCCAAGTGAGTTCCTCCTCTCTGACACACAAACACGCCCAAGGCCAGAGAAAACTTTCCTTCTTCTCCCTCGTTTTCTTCACTTTTGTTTTTCTTCTGTCGTTCCCAGGTTGTTGCTTTTTTCACTCCTGCTCTTTAGCATTTACCTCCTCCTGGTACGGAGACAATTAGATGTTCTGGTACTTAGGGACAGATCTTTTAAAGTGTCCCCGTTAAATCTGTTAAATCTTCACCTCAGTTAAAGATAACCGTGAGTCTGACTCCCAGTTTTGGCTTTTGCGTCTGAGTTTTACTGTTGCTGACAGGTTTATTAACTTTTCTTATGGCGTTATAGAGACCTTCACCGTGTTGATGTGAGCGCCAGGTCACACTCAGAGAAAATCTGTCTCTCCCGTTCTCTTTTTCCTTCGGCCAAATCAAACAGTCTCACCCAAAACAATCCGTCACTCACTCAACAAGCCGCTCTGCGTAAGCACATGCGCGTGCATGTGTGTGTAGAGTGTGTGTTTCTTCCACATATACACAATTTCACATTTCTTCCGCTCTCTGTTTATGTGCATGTGTGATTTTTGTGTGCACACAGCAGCAGGTGTTAGTCTGGCAGAGGAGGGACACAAGAGTCGGACTGCTTTCCCCCTGCAATCAGTCTCGGCACGCTCCGAGCCTCCATTTGCATTTCCAAAGAGAGAGCGCTCCTTGATTGGCCCTGGAATCAGTAATTAGGCCGTATTGTTTGCAGTAAACAGACGTGGCACTTGGATTGTTTGCAAATTGTTCCCGCAGCAAAAACAAGGCGAAAAAGCCAATTATGGGCAAAAAACGGGAGTGAGTGAAATGGGAAATAAGAGCTTTTGTGAGAAACAAATGCAAAGTGGATGCAAAGTTGTTGGGATGACAGATTTGTAAAACTTTGGTTTGAAATGAGTTTTGTTGTTGAAGTCAGAACTAATTACGCTAACAAACATTAGTTTTGTTTCTACATCATGTTGTAGGTTTACTGTGGATTTTATTCCCTCACTTTCACCTGAATCTGGTAAAGTTTAACCTGTTTTAGAGATCACTGTCCTAACAGTTCATGTTGTCAACCAGTGGTGTCCAGTCCTGCTCCTTGAGGGTCACTATCCTGCATGTTTTAGTTGTTTCTCTGCTCCAACACACCTGATTTGAATCAATAGGGGATCAGCAGCCTTCTGCAGAACCTGAAGACAATCATTCAACCACTGTAACAGGTGTGTTGGAGAAGGGAAACATCTAAAACATTGTCTTACACCAACCTAAGATATTGTTATCTAGAGTTAGAAGAAGAGGGTAGTCTGTTTAGGAGTGCAGCTACGGCCCAGGCCCAGGTTCTTCCTCGATCTTTTGTTGGCGGGCTTCTTTCTTCTCCCATTCTATAAAGACAGGAATGTTTAATTGATCCTAAATGACTTTGAGAATATGACTGAGTGTGTCTTGTTTGTACCTTACCTCTCGTTCCTTTGAAACCTCCTACAGTCTGCAACACTGGACGGCATCTTTAGCAAATGTTCTTTTTTAAGAATAAAGCAGAAATGGAGAATCAGATACTCAGAGTTGTGCATCTGAGGGGACAGAGCTGTCCCAAGAGGGAGATCTTGGATCATAAAACATTGTAAATAAAATAAAACTGAAGGGGCATCTAAACCAACCATGAGCTAAGGCAAAAGACTGAATTAAATAATTAGATCATTACATTTGTTACATTATAAATGATTTCTCTTAATTGTTATTGTTTACCCCACCTTGACCCCCTGAAACCACCCCTCGTGCTCGTCTTCAAAAGTGCCTCGAATCTTCTCGTACATTAGTTTATAACCTTAGCTTGGCCCCGCCCACTCTGTGACATGGTTCATTTCTATTGGATCAGTATAAGGAAATGTGTAAGGACGTGGCTGTATGACACGTCTTATTCTATATGAAGAGTTATGAATATCATTTGGGTGTTGCGGCTAATCAGAAGTGAAAGAGCAAACAATGCTGACCTCATTAAAGTGGACAGATTGTTCCACACGGTCCGGTAGAAAGCTGAGTGACCCAGCAGTCTGAGAATACACAAATTATACCGTACCAATTTATTTCTAGAGCACATTAAAACACAGCATGACAGCTGACCGAAGGGCTGTACAATAAAACACAGAACTAGGGAAAAGGAATTAATCACTGGCTAAACACCAAGTCGTAGAAGTAAGTTCTTAATAGCAACTTAAAGCGAGTAAGGGACAGCACCTGTCTAACAGAGAGGGAGTGCTTTCTAAAGTGTGGGGGCTGCAAACATAAAAGCCCACTCCCCCCGTGATTTATAATTCATAGTGGGTATGTGGGGTAAGAGAAGATCAGCAGGCCTCAATGCATGCACATTAACATCAGGTCCGACAAATAAGATGGGGCATGATCATTCAAAGCTTTCGAAACAAAGGTCAGGACCTTGATTTTTACCCGAAAATCAATAGGGAGCCAGTGAAGGTGCGCCAGGACAGGAGTGATGTGATGACGTCTGTTGGTATTGGTCAAAAACCTGGCTGCAGCGTTCTGAACCTTCTGCAGCCTGTTAAGGGCCGAAGCAGGAATACCAATGAGGATTGAGTTTGCATAATCCAAACATGAAGTAATAAAAGCGTGTATGACGAACTCCAAGTGCGACCGCTTCAAAATCGGTTTTAGACGAGCTAGGCGGCGCAGTTGGAAGAAACATGATTTGACCGTGGCATTAATCTGGGGGGGGGGGTCATCAAAAGACAGCATCTAATTTGACCCCAAGGCTGGTCACCTGTTTAAGGTTGAGGGTGAAAAAGTTGGAAATGGAAGGAGGGTGAGAAGGATTACGAGGATCAAAGAATTGTTTCAGTATAACAAAATAATATAACCTTACATGGTTTATTCATCCTTTTTCTCCTACTTTTTTGTTTTTGTTTTAAATTAAAATGTCTACCTTTTTCTTTTTGCAGAGTGACACGAGAACACCGGGAGAACCTCGTCAAGCTAGCCAAACAGTTTGGCAACAAGGCCAAAGAATCCCTGAGGAGAGTTCGCTCTAATGCCGTCAGCCAGGTGAAAAAGGCTAAAGAGGGACACTCGGAGGACACAATACGACTCATAGAGAAACAGGTGCGAGTCCTGGTCAAAGTTTGGCTTTTAATAGTAAAAAAATGTGGTTTTGATCAAAGATATTTCTGCCTTTTTTTAGATTCAGCAAATGTCAGAAGACATATCAGCGGACATCGACAAACAGCTTGCAGCCAAGACCAAGGAGTTGTTAGGCTGACTGGAAGGATTAAAACAAACAAACTGATATTGGATAGAGTATACACAACAACAGGCGCGTTAGTTTTATCAGTTACATTGTTTCTGACCTCGTCGGTACTCAGCGCCGCTGCGTAAGTGCACAAACAGAAATTGGAAACAACAACAAGCTTCGCTGTCGCCTCCTCCTTCCCTCTTACCGTCTTCAAACAAACAGTGAAAAGGGAAGGAATGGGGTTTTAATGGGATTTGTGGGCCTCCTCCTAATCAAACTGGTTGCCACAGGGTTTGTCTGTTTATACAAAGCAAGCGCACCCGTCCGAATGTAAACGGGCTGCGGGTTTTCCCTTGGTGGCAAAAAGAAAGTGTGTGCTAGAGACTTTAGGAGTCGTCTGAACAGATACCATTAGCCAAACATTTGTTTCACATTGATTCCAAGTCTATTATAAATGCACTTGAAGCGGGGCTTTAATTTCTGTCCGTGTCTAGGATTGATAACACAGCTACTCTATTTTAAACACAGTAAAGTCAGGAAAGTATTATTGATGGACTCCATTAAAGAAACACTGCTTTGAAGCCTGTGCGTCATTTTGTTCTCTTTTGTTTTCTTTTCATTTTCTTCACTTTTGGTTTTGAAGTGGCCCCCTGCTCCATTAGTTAGAGTGATAATGGACTTTTCCTGTGCAGAGACCTACGGGGCCCACGCTGCTGGCACCACAATCGCCCATTAGGAAAAGAGGCTTTTAATGTTGTGCACTTGGCCTCTTTTGTCTTTAAATAGCTTCATTTAAAAAGGAAAAAAAAAACTCTGTTGGATATTGCTGCGTAAGTAGTTGTTGAAACCGAGTCAATAACAAGAAACGTGGTCCTGAGGAAGCAGCGACACACACTCGGCTCTTCTGTCATCTGCGTGCTGTTTACACCAGCAAGAGGCCTTCCGTGCCATTATGTGGTTGGTGTCATCATCTTTATCGGGATTTGTTTTGCTCAATCCGCTACTGGTCGCAGGCATCCCACAAGTCAGACAGACTTTATTTAAAGTTTGCCCACACACTTGATCTTACAGCCACACAGTCATTTGATGACTGCAACAATTGCAAGTTTGCAACTGCTAATTAAAAGTTTTTGTTGCGATGCCTTCTGACTTCTTGAAATTGAATCTAGCTTCGTTGCAGATTTCACGGTGGTCTTCTCGGACACGCTTGGTGCTGGTAGCCACACAGTGCTTCGTGTTGCAGAATGGAGATTTAATACGTTTTCACCAGTGTCCTGTCTCCGTCTGTGGCTGCCCTTTATAATGGTCTAAACAGACCAGAGTCGTTGCATAAACAAGAGTTTAGCAGAGGAGTGGATGGGCCGGGAACAGAGGAGTGGGGTGGAAATGGCAGGTTTTTGTGGCGATTCTCGGCCCATATGTCAGCAATTTGAGGGCATTGTGTACCTTGGCCTAAAACAGAGGCTCCATGATCGATGGAGGGGCGAAAATCTCCCAAGTCCCTGGTGCAGAACACAGGCGAGCACAAGGAAATTGCTTTCAGCTGATAGCTTCATTTCGGTTGACATTTATCATGTGAATTACCCTTGTTCCTTTCAAATGTTTACTACTACTAGCAGCACCGCCTTTTGACATACGCATCAGAGAGAGTGTGTCAGGGCCGAGTTTGTCTGCAAGAGGGGAAAGCAGCAGAGGTTGTGGACGTTCTGATGTGTCCTTTGGCGATAGCTCAAAAAATATACAAGACTAAATTAGTTCTGTAAACGTTTGATTTGATAGGCTGAGGTTTTTCATTCAGCGCTGGTGCCCTGAGAGGAAGATAACTGATGTTTCACACTTGAAATTTACAGCTTTAACCCCAAACATCCTCCTTAAGAAGCGTGGGGGTAAAAAGCAAAGATTGTGGATTCTTACGCTTGATTTGATCACATCTGATTTGTGCTTTCATCGTTATGACTGAAAGGTGGAAATTGAAAAAAAAAAACGTAGGCTAATTTGAAGCATACATTTGTAATTTAGTTTGCAGTAGCTGCTTTTGATGTAGATACTTGGGTGCTTCAGGGTACCAATTAACACATTTAGATAGATTTATGTCACATAGTTAAAAGAGAGATTGATGAAAATAGAGGCTTGATTCATTGAGATGGTGCATCAATGTTGAGTTCTGTTTTAATTCATTTATTCTATGGTTTATGAATATCAGAGCAAATTACACCTGAAACAGCATAGAGATTAAAGAGTGTATGTCACTGACTGCAGCGATTCACTGGTGAATCAGCTAGTGTTAGTTAGTTAGCATGCTAACATTAGCTTCTCTCATAACCATTATGCTGCGTTCCATTTATCTCAGAAATCAGAACTCTGGTGTAGAAATGACATTAGACCCAACTTAAACATGTTCCTGTTGATGGTCAGAAAACCAGGCTAGCCATGGTTAGCAGTACAATCTACTAACTAACATGCTAGCTATGTTAAAATACTGTAATCCAAGGGGTTCAAATGAAGGCAACTGGACTTCTTTGGTTTCTTGAAGACGTTTCGCTTCTCATCCGAGGAGCTTTGTCAATTCTGACTGGAATATGGGAGGGTCGATCTTATAAACTGTAGCTGTCTATTGTTGCTCAACGAGCAGCATCTGCCTGTGAATGCCCCTCCTCCCTACCTCTTGATGAGTCGTTAGCCTCGTTAGCCTCTATTGTTTGTGAGTCGTTGTTTTGATTAGATGCAGGAGGGTGTGAACTGGACTGAAACTGTTTTGGAACTTGGTTCAAAGCTGCATTGTAGGTGCTGGAAAGGTGAAACCTGAGTCCTCCTCCTCTATTTAATGATGGTTTCTCCATTTTGACATAGATGGCTTCCTTCACTCCTCTCTCAAACCATCTATCTTCTCTGTCCAGAATGTGGACTTTGTCATCTTCAAAGGTGTGGCCCTTGTCCTTCAGGTGTAGGTGGACTGCAGAGTCTTGGCCTGAAGAGGTGGCTCTCCTGTGCTGTGCCATGCGCTTGTGTAGTTGTTGTTTAGTTTCCCCTATGTAAAGCTCTGGACAGTCCTCACTGCATTGGACTGCATATACGACGCCGCTCTGCTTCTGTTTGGGTGTCTTGTCTTTAGGATGGACCAGCCTCTGTTTGAGGGTATTGTTGGGTTTAAAGTTTACAGGGATGTTATGTTTGGAGAAAATTCTTCTCAGTTTCTCAGAGACTCCTGCCACATATGGGATGATGGTACCTCTGCGCCTGTTGTCCTTCTCTATGCTGTTTGCTGCTGTGGATTCCTTTCTAGACTTCTTTGTTGATTTCACAAAGGCCCAGTTGGGGTATCTGCAGTTTTGGAGCGCTTTCCTAACGTGTTTCTCTTCCTTTTGCTTTCCCTCAGTCTTTGTGGGGATATTCTCTGCCCGATGGTGTAAAGTCCTGATAACTGACATTTTGTGCTCCAGTGGGTGATGTGAGTCGAAATGCAAATACTGGTCTGTGTGGGTCGGTTTCCTGTAGACTTCAATGCTGAGACTTCCATCCTCTTCAATTTGCACAGCACAGTCCAAGAAGGGCAGTGTGTTGTTGTGTGCGTCCTCCCTGGTGAACTTGATGTTCTTGTCCACAGCGTTAATGTGCCTGGTGAAGCCTTCTACTTCCTGCGTGAGAATTTTGACCCATGTGTCGTCCACATACCTGAACCAGTGGCTTGGTGTTGTTCCATTGTAGGAGTTCAAGGCTCTGGTTTCCACTTCCTCCATGTAGATGTTNAGAGAAGGACAACAGGCGCAGAGGTACCATCATCCCATATGTGGCAGGAGTCTCTGAGAAACTGAGAAGAATTTTCTCCAAACATAACATCCCTGTAAACTTTAAACCCAACAATACCCTCAAACAGAGGCTGGTCCATCCTAAAGACAAGACACCCAAACAGAAGCAGAGCGGCGTCGTATATGCAGTCCAATGCAGTGAGGACTGTCCAGAGCTTTACATAGGGGAAACTAAACAACAACTACACAAGCGCATGGCACAGCACAGGAGAGCCACCTCTTCAGGCCAAGACTCTGCAGTCCACCTACACCTGAAGGACAAGGGCCACACCTTTGAAGATGACAAAGTCCACATTCTGGACAGAGAAGATAGATGGTTTGAGAGAGGAGTGAAGGAAGCCATCTATGTCAAAATGGAGAAACCATCATTAAATAGAGGAGGAGGACTCAGGTTTCACCTTTCCAGCACCTACAATGCAGCTTTGAACCAAGTTCCAAAACAGTTTCAGTCCAGTTCACACCCTCCTGCATCTAATCAAAACAACGACTCACAAACAATAGAGGCTAACGAGGCTAACGACTCATCAAGAGGTAGGGAGGAGGGGCATTCACAGGCAGATGCTGCTCGTTGAGCAACAATAGACAGCTACAGTTTATAAGATCGACCCTCCCATATTCCAGTCAGAATTGACAAAGCTCCTCGGATGAGAAGCGAAACGTCTTCAAGAAACCAAAGAAGTCCAGTTGCCTTCATTTGAACCCCTTGGATTACCATGACCTGGATGACTGAGAACCTTCACCAGCTTAAAATACTGTAGCAATTAGAGGTTGGAGAGTATTTTGTGTGTGTGAGTCATGACTGCATTACTAGGTACAAAACCCTTTATGTGTGAGGCAGGCAGCCATGTTGAATTTTAATGTCAGGGCCAGTCATCTCTGACTTTAGGAGCCATTTCAATTGATGCAGCTGAGTTTTTTTACCTTCCAAGCGCAAATTAAGAAGATTTTATTATTTTGTTTCTTTAAAATGATAACAGCCACATTTTAGAAATCATACATCAAACATGTTAAAACTCTTTAGGTCCACATTAAATGACTGAACAGCCCCTTTACACAGGGGTCATGACTTAATGACTCTTTTCCACCAGTGCCCACTCAGTGCAACTTGACTGGGCTTGACACGATTCCAAGGCATTGTAACCAGGATTTCACGCATTTTTAGTACCTTCTTTGATGTGGTTCCAGGTGTTCCGAGTCAGACCAAAAACAGAAGGACTGAGGGTCACTAATTGGCTTGGTAAATGGTCTGTATTTTTATAGTGCCTTCTTAGGGTTCTATAACCCCCCAAGGCGCACACAATCGGTCATCCACCCATTCACATGCTGGTGATGATGAGCTGCGATGTAGCCACAGCTGCCCTTGGGCGCACAGAGGCGTACACTGGCGCCACCAGTCCCTCTGACCACCACCAGCAGGCAAAGTGGGTTAAGTGTTTTGCCCAAGGACACAACAGCAGCATTCTCTGGTGGGATCCAGGTTCAAACCTGCAACCTTCCAATTACTGGACAACCCACTCTACCTCCTGAGCTACTGCTGCTTGGGGAGGCGTCACTGGTTGCTTCAAAGTTTTCCACCTCACTGCCCACAGTATTTTCTTGGTCTGACCAATATAAAAACAGACTGAGCAGAATGTCCCAGCAGGTCCATCTCAAATGTCCAGCATCGCTACCATGTGCTCCATTTTGTTTGTGTCATGTCTGCCCATGCCTCCAGCTACTTCTGTGTCGGGTACACATCACCTTGTGTTATGTTTTCTTGGGTCGCCCACAACGCCACCCACTACAGTCATTTCTCAGTTGAAATGGAAATCCATCCAAATAGAGCAGAGCCTAGTGGAGCTGTGTAGGTACTAGTGGAAAGGGGCTGTAACAGAAATAAATCATCTGCAAAAGCAAAAATGAGATAATATGTTCTCAAACATGTCTCCCTTCTCTCCTACACCTCAACATGTCCATGAACACCACAAACAGGACCTGGGACGTGGGGCAGCCCGGGCAGATTCCAGCCCCCACTTGGATTCAGCTCTTGCTTTGGATATCCGGACCAGGATAACCCTCAATAACCCCCCATCACCCAATACTACACCCGACTACACAAAACACAAGTCCACTATCTGTGTGATTTACAGCCAAACATCCAAGAACCTAACAGCAATTCTGCAAGGATGAAGTTCAGGTCCACTTTTCTACAAGAGCAAAAGAACTACTGAACATGAGGGTTTATTATTATCTTAGATTTGTAGATTTCTGTAATTTAAAGACGCACCTTAAAGCGAATCAGAAGCTATATAAAAGCACAAAACGCATGTTGATAGTCTAAACTGTGTGTACACAATAAATTAATGCTGAGGAATTTTTGGCAGTGCTTAGAGCCCTAATTACTCACAGACCCTGAAGTCATCTTTCAGTTTCCTCTTCTCCTCCTAATCTCTATATGCTGTTCCGTTCCAGTTTTCCTCTTTAGAACGACCTTATTAATGTTTTCGAATATTACATCACATTGGTGTGATGCACCATACTGAATATCACAAAAGGAGGATGAACAGTTTGGTATCTCTTCCTCTTCTTTCATATTACTTCTGAATATACCCTCAGCCTTATGTTGAGCCGCGACCACGGAGCTGACCTCTTCAGCGACGACAGAATTGGTCTGATCCCACATCCACGGCTCTCCTTCCCCCCTCCTCCTCTCGCCTCTCATCACCTCTGGAGAGTGAAGAGCATCAGAGTGCGAGAAGCCACCCTGAAGATCTCATCAAGGATCCAATCAGCATGTGAAATGGCCTCTCCTCTTGCGATGTGATGATGGGGCAAAGACGCATCGAGGGCGCCTGCTTGGACGTAAAAATCTCAATACGCAAATTGAGCTTCAAATTTAAATCCTGTAGCAGCAGGTTCTAGGGAGAAGAATATGTGCAGATTAGCCCATTAATATTTATAGATGTAATTGTTGATCTGTGAGGCCTGTCTTTAATCCAGGTGGGTGCTCTAACGAGGGAAGTGGTCAGGCGGTTTAGGAGGAAGCTGCACATCCTAATAATCAGGTAAGCAAATAGCAGTCAACGAGAATGTTTCCTTCCGGAGTTGTTGGCACGTCAGTCATTCACAGAATTGCTTCTGTCTGGTCTGCGAGCCATTTTACCTTAATGGAACGTGTGCCGTAACCCACCCCCACCCATATCCCCATGCATTTAGAGAGGACCACACTGGACCCCTGGAGGCCTCTCCACCCAATGAGGAAGACGTTCCAACGCTCACCCACCCTGGTTCTCAAACGTGAACAAAGCGTTCCTCAGTCTAAAGTGGTTAAACTGTCGTTTTGAATTGTCTGGACATCGTGATTACCGGCATGGGAGGAATTATATATTTAGCTTTATGTCCGTCGCCATTTCCTCCCCCCGCCCTGATCTGAAGTGACTAGGCCAGGAGTGCCTTCGATATTACTATCTCTGAGGGGTTTAAACCTTCCCCCAGGAGACCGGAGTAATCAAGGGCTGCCAGCAGGAGGGGGTGGGGGGCTGTTGCTTCAGACTTATTATGGGATGGTGAAGGGAATGACAATGGACTTGATTTACATTTACAACTAGGCTTAACATGTTAAAGCCACTTCAGATGTGTATGTGTAGACTGGTCTTTTTATAATAGACTAAAGTTGTTTTTTTTAGTGTTTATGCTTTATTGACTGACCTATAGGGTAAATAGTTCAGTTTTCCTTTATTGTCAAGACTGATGTATGTTCAAGAGGTATGCAGAATGTAAATGTTGTTTCTTCATGTCCAGCAAACAGCAAAACAGTAAATATATACGAGTAAATGAGGTAAAGAAAGGACATTGTACCTAGGAGTTTGTGCCATCAGCAACATACATCATGACATGTAGACAAGAGAAAAGACAAATTTGTTTCAAATTCAAGTTTGATAGTTGTCCTGCTACAAATTTTAAAGACATTTCTGAGGAAAACAAGATCGTTTTTAGTCAAATTTATTTATTTTAGTTTTAAAATGCAAGGGAGGATTTTTAAACTTCTATTTTACTGTATTGTGGCCATGAGGTGCACAACATGAAAGAAAAATGCAACATGAGATTCAGTTAATTATGTTTGAAATCAAATTCAAGGTCAGTTAAAGCAGAAAAAATTAAGTAATTTTACTGTTGCCTTTTATTCAGGTTGTAAATCTGCAGCTTTTGGTCAGATTTATATTAAAACGAGTTCTTAATCTATTTCTGCAAAAGTCTAATTCTGGGAAAAAATAAATACAGATAAGATTAATACAAAAATACAATTAAGCTTGTTTTATTTTTATGATATTTTTTTTGCTATTGTTTTTTTTATTTCACCTTTTTTCACTTGAAAATTTTTAGTTTGGCCCTAACCCCAACCCTTAGTTGTAAAAAATGTATCTTTTTTTGTACCTTTTCTGATTTTTTTTCTTTTGTTTTTCTTTTGATTTTGTTTTTTCATTGTTTTTTCTTTAAATGTTAGTTATTCTTTATTTTTTATTTATTTATTTCCTCCCATATTATTTTATGCAATTCTCCTTCTAAGTGCACTTGTCTTGAGGGTTTGAGCTGAAATAATTTGCTGCTAAAATCAACAGATGCACCACAAAACTATCACAAGCTTCTACAAAATTGCTAAGAGTGGTCTGCTGAAATGTTCAAAACCAGAAATTGAAGTTTTGTCAATTTGCAGTGAAAACAAAGACTAAATATAACGTGTAAATATGATTTTATGTTGTATTTAAATACAGAAAAACTATTAGTATAATTTCTGTAGCACATCGGTAAAAACATCTGTCTTATTGGTGAATCCCAGCTTCTCATCCATCCTCTAAGAGACTGGTCCATCACCAACAGCATCACGGCTCAGTCGTAAATAAAAGTGACCTTTTGAAGAAAACTGGACAGGAAGTCTGTTAATCTGCAATCCAACCCAACCCTGGTTCAGTGCAAACCGGCTCAGCTTCGCCGGTCCAAGCTTGTGAGGAAGGAAGTGAAGGGCTCAGGAAGCGGCGTTCAGAGCTTTCACCAGTCATATCCATCACGGAGCGCAGTGATGGAAGCGTGTGTGTGTGTGTGTGTGTGTGTGTGTGTGTGTGTGTGTGTGTCCCTGTTTCAGCAGTCGTATCCATCACAGGACTCTGTCTCCAGGCCTGGGCAGAGAGACTTTGAGGGTCATTAGAGGGGCTGGGCTGCAGGCTGCAGTGCTGCACTTTAACTAAACATCTTTTCCATAAAATAAATGCTTCCAGGTTACCGCGGGTCCCGGAGAACCCTGGTCGCCTCTCGCTTTTGGCTGCCACTCATCTGATCCCAATTACCAGACTCACAGGGTCAATGCCAGTCAAGAGTTTCTGGAAAGTAACTGGAGTTGGTTAGAGGAGGACCATGAACCACACAGGCCAAGTGTGGCATCTTTAAGAGTTGATAGTATCAGTGTTTAGTCCTCTTTGACGTCGTGCAGCGTGAATAAAAAGTAACAAAAGTGTATTGAATTAAATCCTGTTTATCAATGGGACCACAAAGCTACTGTTTGTTCTTGAGACTCATTTGTTCCTCTACATGGTAAAATGATGTTAAAATATTTTTATTCAAACATTTCCTGTCCTATCAAATGTTACTTTCTGTAACTTCCCGTATCAGGTATTTTTGTGTGTTTTATTGTAAGAAAAACAAATCTAGTTTTATGTCTCATTAATTCACATTTATGGTTTCATATGTCACAGCGCTGAAGGATAATAAACCTATTTCTCCCAACAGAGGCTGTTCAGGAAGCCATCTACAAGTAGGAGAGTCATTAGTTATAACTTTTACACACAAAAAATGTTTAAATGCTAAAATATCCCTTTAATAACTTCCTAAGAAGCGATGTACAAGAATCTGATCACATTTGAGTTTATTTTGTTTTTAAAACATAATTTGTGAGTAATCCGGGCACACTTCAGTTCTATCGAATGTATGAGGGTAACCCGATCTCTGTGGAGGGAAAACGTCGATCATGGTGATGTTTAAACGCTTGTGTGTGTTTTTGTGCAAGCAGAGTGTGCATTTACATCCATACATTATTGAATAATTGCTTCCTGATGCTCCCCTCTTGCCTCGAATATTAATTACCAATTGATGAAACTTTGTTGGTCTGAGAGGTTGACATTGAAGGAGGAAATGGGGGGGCGGGCGTTTGGGGGATCAAGCTGTTTGATGGGGGTTAAATCTTGTGTGTGTGTGTGTGTGTGTGTGTGTGTGTGTGTGTGTGTGTGTGTGTGTGTGTGTGTGTGTGTGTGTGTGTGTGTGTGTGTGTGTGTGGTTTGTGGGTTCGGGGGGAAACATCAACAGCATTTGGGAGTTTAGTTTCAGGGGAAACCATTCTTCTTGGACTGAAGTGATGATAAATATTTTGGAGCTGCACCGAGATAAAAACAAGTCTCTAATAGATTTATTAGATTTTTAAAGAAAAACAGCTTTAAACAAAAGGATGAAATAGAAAGAAAGTGATTGAGATCTACCTAAAACTCCACCAAGATTTATTTTTTCATTTGTTTGAAATGATCAAGTCCAAGAGTTCATGCAGCTTACATGTAAAATCCCATTTTTAAGTTTGAATTCACTTGAGAGTAAATGTAACTTTAACCACCAGATAAGACTGGATTTGAACTAGTTAAACCCATCATAGATCAGTAAAACCCATCATAGATCAGTTAAACCCATCATAGATCAATAAAACCCATCATAGATCAATAAAACCCATCATAGATCAGTTAAACCCATCATAGATCAATAAAACCCATCATAGATCAATAAAACCCATCATAGATCAGTTAAACCCATCATAGATCAATAAAACCCATCATAGATCAATAAAACCCATCATAGATCAGTTAAACCCATCATAGATCAATAAAACCCATCATAGATCAATAAAACCCATCATAGATCAATAAAACCCATCATAGATCAGTTAAACCCATCATAGATCAATAAAACCCATCATAGATCAATAAAACCCATCATAGATCAGTAAAACCCATCATAGATCAGTTAAACCCATCATAGATCAGTAAAACCCATCATAGATCAATAAAACCCATCATAGATCAATAAAACCCATCATAGATCAGTTAAACCCATCATAGATCAGTTAAACCCATCATAGATCAATAAAACCCATCATAGATCAATAAAACCCATCATAGATCAGTAAAACCCATCATAGATCAGTTAAACCCATCATAGATCAGTAAAACCCATCATAGATCAATAAAACCCATCATAGATCAGTAAAACCCATCATAGATCAGTAAAACCCATCATAGATCAATAAAACCCATCATAGATCAGTAAAACCCATCATAGATCAATAAAACCCATCATAGATCACCATGATACTAAACTGATAGAACATCGCTCTCTGCTAGAGGACTAAAACTATATCTTTGTTTTAAATGTTTCATTTATCACTCTTTGACTTTCTAGACTTCCCCACAATTTTATTTATTTTCTATTTAATTTGAAGGAAAACCAGATGTTTAAGAATGAGGATGGCTCCATCTAGTGGGTGTATAGGGGTATTTTCTTTCAAACTTCATGTTCTCCTTTGCAAACATGACCTGACAGAGACGTTTCAAAGGTAGTGAACAAGGACAATTACATTTGAGCCTTTGAAAAACTAATAAAAGAGCAAGTAATAGCAAATAAATCAAATAAAAATCTGAGTCTGTATCTGGAAAATGTCTGCAAAAGTACACATGCATACAGAGGAATCAATGTAAAAAAAGTGAATATATCCATGAATTTATGTAAATAAGTGTGATCTAAGTGGACAGCGGGAGACATAAAAAGTCACGATTTTATTTCCTAAAGCTAATTTTTGCAGCCTTTAAAGTGATAATAAAATAAGGAAATTACATCTGAATAATACTTTATATTTTTATTCTTTAATTTAAGTTTAATGTGTACTCGAAAAAATAAAAGTGTTAATAGGCTTAAATTTGTCACAATAGAAAAGAAAAAAAGCTGTGAATAATACACTCACAGAACCCTGTATTAGGTTTACCTCGTTAGTACTGAGGCCCTGTCCACAAGTTTTTTATATCCACCCTCCCAAAAAATAGCGTCCGCACCACACGTAACCGCATAAGTGCATTATTAAGCACACTCATAGGCATGCCAGATCTGTAGGTGGCAGTAGTTCCCCTGAATCCTATCCATTCCCCACCATTGTAAAAACAAAGAAACAAAAAGCGCTAGGACAACTGATAATGCGAGCACAGCTCTGAGGGCATCCATGTTGTAGCGTCGCACATGGGCCGTCAGCATTTTTGTCGCAGACAGTGACGTGAAAACTAAAACTTATTTCTGTCCACACAGAAATGCTTAAAACGGAGAAAACGCAAATCTTCACTTTTTAAAAGTTTTTAAAAAGATTTGTTTTCGTTGAGTAAATCTGTGTTTTCGTGTGGATGACAGGCCGAATCGTAGAAAAATATCTTTGTTTTGGGAGATACCCGGCTACGTGTGGACAGGGCCTGAGGTAGACTAGCCTGGCAAGCCATCCTCTATATGAACCTGCAGAGCAAAATATTCTGCTACTGCCAAGGTTTGTCTACATTTCTAGGCTAGAGTTAGACCCCTTTTCTCTTCAGAACTGTCTTAATTCTTCATGTCAGATTCAACAAGATGCTGGAAATGTTCCTCAGAGGTTCTGTTGACATGACAGCATGACACAGTTCCATCCATGATGTGAATCTTCTGCTCCACCACATCCCAAAGGTTCTGGACTGGATTGAGATGGAGGCCGTTGGAGTCCAGTGAACTTGTTCAAGAAACCAGTTAGAGATGATCTGAGCTTCGTGACATTGTGCATCATCCTGCTGCAGTAGCCATCAGAAGATAAACAACATGCAAACAACTGCTGCAAACAGGACATTTCCTCTTTTTCTGACCCTTCTCTATAAAACCGTTTGTGGGTGAAAATCCCAGTAGATCAGCAGTTTCTGAAGCACTCAGAGACTGTCTGTCTGGCATCAACAACCACGCCATGTTTAAAGATTTTCTGATGCTGATTTTAATCTTCATCACATCTAGATGCCTGTGGGACTGAACAGGTAGTTTTCCAGCTGACAGTAAATCAGCTGTCGTCATTGACAGGATTAGACATCACATCAGATTTTTTTATGGGGAAGACCGCTAACACACACAGAGGAAATCTTTCTTGCATCATCAACAACTTCTTTTAAATTCACTGCAAAACATTTGGTATTTTCCACCAGTAAAACTCTTCATCTGAAATGTAACAATGTGGTGTTACAGTGGAGCAGTGGGTAGCACAGGTGACTCAGCAAAAGGGCTGCCGGTTCAAAACCAAGCTGTTTCCTCTCTGCCCCCTCCATGCAGGTGTGGGTTTTCTCTCCTGGTAATGCTGAGAAGTTATGACTGTAGGATGATTTTAATGGAGTCTCCAGCCACAGGTAGGTATGAGTGATGTAAGATGGGAAATTTGGAGATTTTTTTTTCAGGTTGACCTGGTGAATTCAACCAAAAGAGAAACTTTGATGACTTATTCAGTAAATAACCACAACCCATTATTAACATTTTATGATTTAATGTTTAAAAAGTTTATGATGTCTAGATAACTTCCTGTTCCTGTTTGCAGTATGCTGACGGATAAAGTTTTCCCAGAAAGAAAGAACAAATAACCAAACATGAGAAGCCCAGACTCAGATTATTACAGGAAGTGTTTTTGCTGCGCAGATCAGCCAATGTATGTAGAAATAAAGAGAAAGCAGATTTTACTGTTATGATCAAACAGTAGAAGGAAGTTGTTTTAGCAATAACATGGTAAGGTATGTTAGATTATCATTGTTCTTCTGTCAACAATTAAATAGATGCAGTTTACTCACACACACACACACACACACACACACACACACACACACACACACACACACACACATATATCTTATCATCTTATATCTTATCAACTGACTTCTTTTCAAATCTTATGAAATATACGGGAGCCCATTTCCACCAGCTGTTGAAAAATGACCTAAATAATGAAAATGACTTAGTATTTTATTAACATATAAAAAATTTGGCATATTATGACTGAATATCTCATCTGTATGAATGGTCCTCCATAGAAACAGAAAACAAGTCTTGCACATTTGTCGGGTTCTTTTTCTTCTTTCTTCTCAGGGTTGTTTCGAGATTTTTTTCACAAACTTCATTAAGTATATTTTGTAGCCTGTTTTTAAAAATATGAAGATGTTTGAATACAAAGCTGAACATTCTATTTTATTTCCTTAAAAATATTATAATGTCTACGTAATTATTACTAACAATGATTAAAATCTTATTATAACCCAATTTAGCTGAAATGAATAAAATGTGCAAAAAATGTGTTAATTACTTTTTTAGTGTAAAAAATATAAAGTGAGGAATTTACATAAACGTATGAATATCAACAGCTGCAGTTCCATTCTCATTTTTGCCAAGGGTGAGTAGTTCTTGATAAGAATGAGAAAATCCATTGTGTAATTTAACGAGGAATCCCCGAGCGTTACCTAGCAGCAGATTGTTGATGTGACATTCTAGGGAACTTTTACAACTCTGAATCAGATCAGTAACAGGTTTATCAGGGAAACTTCCTCATCTGCAGAAGAATGAAAGACAGGAGAGACAAGAGGTAGAGAGACAGTCCTGTTTTAGTATTTACCCTCTCACTGAGGTGTGTGTGACCTCTAATCTAGAATGTTTTTAACATGTTTGGGGCGCCAAAGTAAAGGTTTCCAGTTTTGATGTTTATACAACCCCAGTGAGTCGTGGCGGATGGCTGCTCATACTGAGTCAGGATCCTCTGGAGGTTTCTTCCTGTTAAAGGGGAGTTTTCCTCTCCACTGTCGCTACAAGCTTGCTTAGTATGCAATCTGCTGGGTTCCTTATATAGGAAACTTTTAAGGAATTGGCATAATGAGCTGAACTCGAGTGGAATGTTTACTTTGTGAAGTGCCTTGAGACGACTCTTGTCTTGATTTGGCGCTATATAAATGAACTGAAATGAATTGAATACATGAGAAAAACTATTTTCAGGTTGTGATTGCATGCTATTGAGTATAAAGTTATTATTTAAATATATTTTTTTAATTATCAGTCTTGGGAAGTCATGCACAAAACATCATCATCAGTATCTTATCTTTACTCTGGTAAACGATGAACTGAAAGCTCGACCAAATATGTAAATATCACTACAGCTGTTGCAGAAACAGGCAGATGCATGACTAAAAATAGTTTGTGCAAGCTAACACTGATAGAACCCAACCCAGTATTCTTCATAATTAAGTCTAAGTTCTTAAAACTGCAAATGCAAAACGCATTTTATTGGTTTATTCTCTATTACTCATAAATTAGATTAATTATGGGTTTGTCACTTTAGGAGCTAATGCATTACCAGAAATGAGTCAAAACAGGTATAGTAATAACCTGAATTAATTAGATGCATTTACCAGAGAAAGAAGAAGACATTAAAAAAGACTTTTTGCAAACAAAATGATACTGGAACTTCTCATGGCTGTTGCCAGGAACGATTGAGCCACTTCCTCAAACACACACACACACACACACACACACACACACACACACATGCAGACAGAGAAGCTGTTAGTGCTTTGCTTGCAGTTCAGCAGATAACCTAACCTCCCTTTCTCATGACCTCATCACCAAAGAACAGAAACCTATGCAGCCATTAATCCTGCCTGAGTTCTCACATTTATTGAAAACAGAAAGTTGGAACCAGGAATTCCTCCCTGGGTTTTTTTTAGTTGCACAAACTGATTTAGGAGAAATCTCAGATTCAACCTTGCAGATGTTTGAGAGATGAGGCCTTTTTTATTTGGAAAAACTTCCAATGGTTTATTGAATGTCGAACATTTCTTCAAGTCCAGAAATTCTATAATGTAAAAAAATATAAAGTCTATTGCAACATTTCATAAACAGCATTTCATGACCGTTCAAAAACATAAATACAACAGTTAAAACAAGCTTTTAAACAGTAACAAAACTAAGAACAGAAGTTTATTGGTACAGCACCTTTAGAGATAAAAGGCGCTTTAAGCACAATAATAAATAAAAATAAACAAGGGAGACAGAAATATCCAGAATTGACAGAAACAGCGGCATGAAGAGAAGCTGGTGAGGAAGAAGAGGATGACCAGGAGGTCACACTAAAGCCAGCCTGAACAGGTGAGTTTTCAGCTGCTTTTTAAAGGAGACCACTGAGTCCACTGATCTCAGGCTCAGGGGGAGAGAGTTCCAGAGTCTGGGGGCCACAGCAGCAAATGATCTGTCACCTTTGGTCTTTAGCCTGGTGCGCTGCACAGCCAGTAGGCTTTGATCACTGGACCTCAGGGACCTGCTGGGGGTGTAGGGACTGAGAAGATAAACAATGTATGAAGGTGCTTGTCCATGTAAGACCCTAAAAACCAGAACCAGGATCTTGAAATGAACCCTGGAGTTAACCGGCAGCCACTGAAGCTGGAAGAGGAGCGGGGTGACGTGGGGGTGTTCCTAAAAAGTTTGTTCTTTACAATCATGTGTGTCTTCAGTACTTTGCTGACTGCATCTGAAGCTTCAGCACCCCCCCTTCCCCCAGTGCCCTCCTAAGCATGGGACAGTCACCTAGACAGGAAGTGACCACCACCCTGCAAGATCCTCTTTCACTTAGAAACTTTCCCAAAGTCTCATCAAAAACCTGGTTTCCCTCTTTGTGTCCATCCAGGAACAGCAGCGTCTTACTGGAGGTGGATAAAACTGTCCTCAGCTCCTCTGCTGACGTCTTCTCTCCAAGAGAGAGTTGAGCTATTATCTCTTCTAACAAATCCCTCTTCACAGTGCTGCAGTCTACGTACACCAGAAGATCAATGCAGCTCAGATCAATGAGGTTAGAGACAGCCTGTTTGGGATCTTCAGTCCAGGATGAAACCAGGATGTGGGCTACAGTGGTCTTCCCACTCCTTGGGGGTCCTTCAAGTAACCGGACTTCACCAGCTTCTGGGAGTAAATCCTGGAGTTCCACCAGCTGGCCCTCGCTGTAAAAGATAAACATAATTGTGATAATGAACCACAAGAATTCAAATTTAATAAATAAAGCAACATTCCACAACTTTCACACCTTAAAATTATGCTTTTTTGTAAAGTTTTTGCGTCATAGTATTATCTATTATGTTCATTTTCATACCTGTGATAGTGTTGGGGGGTCCCACGTCTGTTTACTGCGCTATACAGTTTTTGTGCTTCGGGTAGCGACGGAAGTACTGACTGGGTGTCGTTTTACGGCAGAATATGGCAAGCCAAATGGATTTTAAAAAGCGAGCGTTTTAAAAAGCGAGCGTTTTAAAAAGCGAGCGTTTTAACGCGTGTTATGTCTGCCAAAATGCGCGTCTTGAATGCGCGTTTTGACGCCAAAGGGGGCAAAAACTCACGTGTTCTAAAGCGAGCATTATGTCCGCCAAAACACGTGTCTTGAACAAGCGTTTTGGCGGACATGAGAGTTTAGGACACGCATTTTTTTTATCCCTTTGGCTTGCCATAATTGTATAACGTAGACTCGCTGTAGCAGCAGCAGATTCACCAAAGAAAGCTAGAAATCGCTTATCAGAGGAATATAGGAAAAGAAAAGAAGAACGTGATAGAGCAAGAGCAAAGACCAGAGTTATTATTAGGCCGTCTTTTCCTCGCTGGAGAGCTCTTTTAGAAAGAAAGGCATGAACTACGGACTCTAACCTAGCCGTGCTGCTAATGGCTAGGTAAGTAATAAATGATTTCACCGGGGTTATTGTGTTTGGTCGGGCATAAAGTTGTTATACAGTCCTGATAAAACTATTTATTCAATGTGTGGAGGTGGAAAAGTTTGCTTTCGTTGTTTTGCCTGACATTAGGAATGTAAACATGCCTCTTATGCCCGAGAGAGAGATTTAATGTTACGACAGTGACGTTACGCAGCAAGCCTCTAGAGGGCGACAGAGACCATACAACTGCAAAGTTGCGGAATGCTGCTTTAAATGACTGAAAGTTTAAATAAACAATCATTGTTTTGAAGAAAGTAAGTTTGTTTTAAAGTTTTTTTTTAAAGAGAATAAAGTATCGTGGTTTACTGGGAGTGAGATTACAGGAGAACGTTGAGTGTACAATTCCTTTAAACCCTTCGTATGACTCACTTGTTCTGCAGCCTGTGAGGCAGCTCCTCCACAGCGAAACTGTCGCAGTGGCGTCTCGTCTCTGAGCTGAGGGCGAACTCAGAGTAATACGCTCTCAGATACGAGCCCAGACTTTCCTCTGTGGAACCTGCAGACAACAAAAACTCATGCATTTAATCATTTGTACACTTCAAAAGATAATTACTCATCATTTATTCTGTTTTTGTATTTGACAGATGGGTTCACACCTATGGAAAAAAACTGCAAATAATTAAATCCATGTAGGTGTCTGCACTCAGAGAGCCAGACTCATCACTGTGTGGAAATGCTGAGTGATGACAGATAACAGCTTCCAAAGCAGAAAATACTGTCATCTGGGGGATTTTTTATGTTTTTTATTATTCAGAGATTACTTTGCTTATTTCAGCAAAACGAAGCTGAACCACAGTCAGCAGATTTGATAACATCTTGGTCCGGGAGACAAAACAGTATTCTGGGTGCAGATCAGAGCCACTAAAACGATATTTGACACGTTATGAAAGAAAAACGAGCTGAAATCCTACAGCAAGCAGATTTCTCTTCAGTTGTAATTAAATATACAATTTAAGATTAATCATTGCATTCTGTAGGTTAGAAAATCTTTCTCAGATTAGCAGCTGGGTTTTTGTTTAATGGAGGATTATTTATGAATAGTCCCTCACCTTCAGTGAAAGCTACTTCCTCATATCCATTTCCAGTATCCGACTGAAGATCTGGGGTTGAAAATAAAAAGCACAATGAGAAATCTGATCCACAGTTTCTGAGTTAATAATTGGTATAATGTGGGTAACAAACAATGTCATCAGAGAGGCTGAATGAACTTACAGACAGCGGCAGACGTGTCTCCATCCTCAACCAGGAACTTCCTGGTTCGTGGAGCGCTGGCTCCTGAAACACAAAAATCACATTTTATTTTGTTTTCTGATGGAAAATGTTGAATTTATGAGCATAGGTGTCACTACATGAATTATTTTTGTTAGATTTGATCAGAATGAGACAATGTTTGGTTATTTTCTTCTAATAACTTTTCTTTTTACACTTTTATAAGAAGGGCAGTGGAGTTATGATGCATAAATAAGCTGCTTTGGCTTCACATTTCTTTCTTAGAAGTCAAACTGAAACAGTTTATCACACATTTTCTGAAGTTTGAAAAGAAAAAATGTCTGAAAGCTCCACTCTGACACTTCTGTACCCGTAACTGAATTATGATTTAACATATTCACACATTCACAGAACAAAGCTTTAAAACCTGATGGGGATGTTTGTATGAAAGCATGAACACGTGCTGAGAAGAAAAAACCACCCACGCATTTACAAATAGCTTCAAATTCCCCATCGATGCAGAACAAAACCAAACGGGGTGTTTCCAGCCATTTTTTGATGTTTTTGGCCTAAAACAAGCAGAGTCACGCTCACATGAGGACACACTCAGCAAGCCACATCACACGCTAGCGAAATTCCAACCAAAGGTCAAAAAAATCTGCTGCTCCGATGCCTTATCAAACATGTGAGCATGTAAACATTTGACAAGAACTTCCTCTTTTGGAGAGAAGCATGACTTTGCATTCAGGACACCCACTTCAGGAACCCGTGTCGTGTTTTTAGCATCGTTTATTTTGCTAAGTATCTTAAACTGACAATAACAGCATAATAAGTGCTTACAATAAGGGAAAAAAAAACAAGGATCAAAGTTAAACATCCTCAAACTGATCACCCCACATGGTGATGATTGTTTTAACAGGTCTGAACCAGATCAAATGTGAAAATAAAAAATAATTTTATAAAGCAGATGTTTCTAAACATGAAAACATCATAATCTGAGTTGCTAACGTTACTAAAAACACTGTGGATGGATTTTCTCTCTAACATCTAATGTTGTAGGTGATGTAGGAGATGTGCTCAATGCAGATTTGCATTTTTTTTTAATATGTTGCTCCAAATGAACATGCTATACCTTTAAAGTGCTAAATCTTTTTGCACCCAATCTTGTGTATAAATATTTTAAATGCAATGAAATTGTTCAGTAAATTCACTGAAAACAAATTTCCTTACCTGCTTGTGTTTGTTAAATGAGATTAGTTTGTTTGTTTTGCATTGGCAAAAACGTCCCAGCTTCTCTAGAAAACCAGTAAACATTTTTTACATTCCTGCTAGTGCTGGTTATTGTGGTCAGTTTCCTAAATTGATTCGATTTCGATTCATTAGGCTCTGAATCGATTCAGTCTGGTCTTAAATATTAATCATTTTTGGATAGGATCATATAGCATTGTCGCTATACTGCATGTTTCTCTTGATATGTGCATTTAGCACCTTTTTATGTTCTTTTCATTTAGCGGCTTATTGTTGGAATTGGGTGTTGCTGAGGTTGAAAACGACGTTTCTATTGTTTAGACGAGCTTCTTCCCGTTAAGTATGTGCAGTTTGTATACATTGGTACACATTAAGCATGTTTTTGGAACAAATTTGTACCCGGAAGTGCCTGCAGATCCGGTCCTAGGTCAGTCTGGTTCAAGGGGAAAAATCTATCTTAGGACTAATTTTTTTATCCTTGACATTTTCAGAATCACATAGAATGAGCCGTTTCAGGGCTCTGTCACTTTAAGAAAACAAGCTGGAGCTGGCCACGCCCACCCATCCCCCGTTCAGGCTGCTATAAACTGAGAAGCTCCGATTTCCGAGAGGGGCTCAGAGTAGAGCCACTGTTCCTCCAGCAGCAGCTCTCTCTTGCACATGAGAGGTGTTTCTATTCTAATTTCCCCGTTTGTGATGTCACAATATATATAAGATCCATGAGTGTAAGAAGGTGCAAGCAGGTGAAATGTGAAGTGACTGGTTACCTTTCCGTTGTCTGTAAATGATCACTGCAACAACAACGATGGTCAGAATTAAACAGAGGCTGAACACAACGATGGCTGCATCACTGGTTCCAGGAGGAGTCGGGATATCGTCTGCAGAAGGAGAAAACGAGGATATTAGCAGAGCAGGGATATGAGTGTTTCCTGGTCAGATTCAAACCCACATTGGAAATAACCAAAAAGACATTATGTTGGCAACTTCCTCTTAGTAACTTCAACCATCTGCTTCTTACACAATAGTTTCTGAGAGTAAAAGCAAAAGCAGCCTGCACAAACCGACGTATGACCTCTTAATGAAGCTGAATTGTTCAAAACTTGTTTTCCAACAGCTACAGCTTCACTAAAAGCAGAGGGGAAAGCCTGCTCGTCTGGAAACAACGTAGGCAGGATCTCTCGGGTTTTTCAAAAACCTGCATTTGATTTGATGTGAGATCACACACACACACACACACATATAAGGTGTGAATAAACAAATAACAGGAAGCAGAGGAAGACCTGATGAACGTGGGAGCTCATATCTAACTTCCTGTGACATTTAGTGACTGATAGGCCTTTTATATAGAAGACGTTTATATGAAAGAAAATGTTGTGTTGGGTGGCATGAAAGAAACTAAAGTCAAAGTTGTGACATTCAAGTCATGCTTCTTGAGTTTTCCATAATTAAATGCTTTGGTAACACTTTACAATAAGGGTCCCTTTATTAACGTCCGCGGTATAGTTAACTATTAAGTGTCCTTAAGGTTAGGACAAAGGGCCGGGGCGGGGGTCTGCTTAGTAATGCATTACTTAACATTAATATGAAGAAGTTGTTAATGCTTTATTTCATACTTTATTAATGCTTAATAATGCACTAAGTAACATTAATAAAGGGACCCTTATTATAAGGTGTTACCAATGCTTTAATTGTAATGCTGATTCAAACTTTTGCAGATGTGAAAATGCACCTGGAATGTGAAACGTTGCAGAGTGGCCGTCCCTTGTGAAGTTACACGTGTAATTGTTTTCCTCTGAAGAGCTGACTTGTATCCGGCTGGTGATTTTAACGAGACGGTCTGGTGTTGTTGTAGTCGTGGTGTCGTCAGCGCGTTTCCATGAGTGCCCATCCATCCACACGACGGGAGACTCGGGGAATCCCTCAGACTCACAGGTTAGCAGCACCTTATCCTCGTTGGCGGACCGCTCAACGTGTTTAGAAATGGATTTATATGGTGCTAGGAGAGGATTAGAGGTTCAGATTAGCCACACGGTCACAAACACGTTTGGTATGTGATTTTCTTTTAATAAGGGGGAGTTCATGGATTGTTTAAGTAAATATAAAGCTTTTTTTATTCACACTGAGTGATAAGAGTCTTCGTTTCATTTTCTAAATGACTCAAACTTTTAACTGCCCAGAAATGACCATGTGCAGTGGCTGTTGAGCAAGAGCTTTCCCAGAATGAGACTCATCTTAGCATTCAACTAAAAACCAGAAGAATGAGACCCACAGACGTCATCCTCACCTTTAACTGACAAAGTTAGGGTCTTATAATCAGTTCCTTTTTCTGTTTCAACCAAACACTCGTAGGTCCCGGAGTCATCGATCTTCAGATCAGACAGCTGTGAAGAGAGGAGGGGCGAAAACACAATTATTTCACATTCTAATAATAAACTAGTTTATTTAAACCAAAATCAGGATTGTGACAGGGCGCCTAGATTCTAGAAATACTGCTCAATACCTAAATCACTATCATCATACTAGAATCAACATAGACTATTACACACATAACAAAAAAAACACTGCTATAAAATCAGAGAAGAGCTTCCACGGGAGCCGCCTGTGTGTTTTCCCCTCGTTCTGTCATCTTTACTTGTATAGACTTCACCACAAGATGCATATATGTTACTTTAGACTATTATCTGAAGCCAAAATTGAAACTGAAATGCAAATTTGATTAACTGCAAATCCCAGGAATGCCCTCTGTGTGGATATAAACAGCTTTTCATAATAAAAGATCCATAATAAGGTTCTGATTAAACACAAAATAACACGTCAAGTCAGCAATGTATCAATTTTCTTCCAGTTATTGCTCCTTTGTGAGTCAAGTGAAATCTTTAGTGGTTTATCTTGGTACCTGGATCTAATACTCCCAGTGGGAAAACCTTATAACAAAACTGTAATTCCCTGAGGAGAGTTGGCCAGTTTGGACACGCTTAAATCATCTTAGCTGAGAACAGATCTTGGAAATGACTCATCAGTAGCTTTTTTAAAAATTACATACAGTAAGCGTGACTGCATTGATTCACTGCCAGTAACTGGTACCTGTAACTTGGCCCAGCCATGCTTCAGCTCATTGAGGAGCATCTTCGCCCGGTCCTGATACCTCGGAGATGTGGACTGCTCCACGGTGTTATTTAACTGGATCACTTCCAGATACTGGGAGGAGGTCTTCCAGTGCCAGGTCACCTTCAGGCCATTCTGAGGATCGGATGGTTTGGCGTTAAACTTACAGCCCATCACAACATTTCCTCCGTACTCTGACACATACGAAGTTTGCTCCGCCTCCACAATAAACAAGTCTGCAGGGAACAATTTCAAAGAAACATCATGAGTGGTGTAAATGTGCACAACAGTTCACACTCATTATATATTTCTACTTTACCTGAGCGAGATGGCTGGAAAAAGACTTGCAGAATTATAACAATAACAATGGTCCGGTCCATTTAGTCCTAAAACAAAACAAAAAGTGAGTTTCATAGATTAAGAAACTAAGGTTGAAATATTTCATCAAGTTTTAGCTAATTATAGATGCAATGATTCTGGCTTTTGAAGCAAATATCAGTTTCTGATTCTTGCATACAGCTCTGACCTGCTAAAGCCACTTTCCAATTTAGTCAAATTTATCTCCAAGAACTATACAGAACATATATGTTTTAATATTCTGATTCTGGAGATAAACACTCCTACATGGAAGATCTGTTATGTGAATTTAGCAAAAGGTGAGTTAAAGGATTGAGATTTGGTAATGGTGCATTCACAGACCAAAATAAATATGATTTTTGAGTTTCAAGTTGGCTGGTCACCAAAAAGATGCAAAAAGAGGCTGATCCTGATCATCAGCTAACGTTGGATGCTTCTCAAAAACATATAATGCCAATAAAAGACAAAATTTCACAATATGTACATTTGTATTACTAAAATAAACAATAATTTCCTTATTGGGTTATTATAGGTCACAAGAAACTTTTTACCAGCTCTAGAGCTGTTAATACCACTCTCCCTTGAAGACATTCAAACAAAAAATCTCAGTTTCTCTTTAGAGTATTTAATCAGGAACGCCAGCCCTTTATCAAATAACAAACAAGTCTAATAACTCAACAAAAGTCAAGTTTGAGTACTTGGAGTAAATGTATGTGTGACATTTGCCACATGACAGCTGCACCTATGAAAATATTAACAATCAACTGCTGTAAATGAAATTATAAAAACTCAAAAGCATTTTTGTGCTATTTACAGAATAAAATTAGATGTTTTTTTTCAATGCAAGATTTAGATTGTCTGAATTCAGTCAGAGCTATTTTATCACTTTAATAAATTATAAATTTAATTGAAATAAAAAATAATAAAAAGCAAACTTCAAACAAAACTGTATAATGCAAAAGCTCAAACCCCAAGAACAGAATTGTCAGAATAAAAAATTATATTACAGTTTTATCATAATTTGTCATATTCTCAAATTAATTTGTTTTCCTACCTGCAGATTACAGAAAAGTTAGTTATATTTTCATGAGCTGTTGTTCCCCTCTTGCTTCTTCTCTGTGTGATCCTAACATTGTAGGCTCGTGCTCGTTTTAAGGCCGTCCGTTTCCTCATTACAGCCCAGCCCACCTCTTCCCGTCAGCCGCTTTAGTTACCTCATCATTTCTCTTATTTTGAAAAGTCCGCATAAACATTGTAATTTTTACACGTTCTAGAGATAATATCGCGTTAAAGGTGTTTTTAAAGAAAGTACTTACTGTAAAAGAAAAGGGGTGCGACGTTTCTGATCTCCGGCGGTGTTGCGTCGAAATGAGCACCCCCTGTCAGCGGAACCCCACAAAATAATCAAAAATAAATCAATTACTCTTCGCTTGAAAGACGGCTACAAGTTAGCCCTCAGAAAGTTTATTTTACAGCAAAAGAGGCGTAAAGAAGGTAAATCCACCTGACTCACTGCGTGTTTTATATTGAACGCGGGTGTCCACCGAGGGTTTCCCATGTTTCTGTCTGTGGTCAGTTCGGGATGCTCCGGGCTCGGAAGGGGGGCTCGGTTACGCAAGTGACGTAACCGAAAGGAATTTGAGTGTTATGTCGAGATGTGTTCCCCCAAAGAAAATGGTTACCTGATTTTCTCTGTTTTATAAAAATTTGAGCAAATAAGCACGTGTATTTAAGAAAATGTATCAAACTTTGAACTTTTAATTAGGATTACCATACATTCCTAACTGTGTGACAGTGTTCTAAAGTCATCCTCACCTTGTGAGAGTACAGTCCTAAAAGTGTGTCAAAAATGTTCCTTGTATGTTTTGTGGAACAAATTTTAAATATTGTAAAGAATAAAAACAAAACTAAACTTTCAGAACACCTTTTGTAAGAATATTAACCTGAAACTTCCAGAGCATGTTTAAAAACAACAGAAAATGGTCCAGGAATTTTCCAGTCAGCATTGATGTACAAGTCTAAACAAATTAGTCTGTAAACACAGAACAAACAACAAACAAACAAAACGTTGTTGTTGTGTTTGAATAAAAAGGATTGAACAAGGGTAAAGACAACAAAATGAAGTAAATTAATAGCAAAAAATTATGCTGAAAATCAAAACTGAAAATGAAAACAACATGTTGCAACCATCATTAGATTGTTTTTTTTTAAGTGTGAAATTAGATGTTTAGCAGTATTATTTTTGTGAGATAAAAACATAGAAAACTTAAAATTCCTGCTGAATTTGTTGATTAGATAAACAAACTGAAATAAATATTGTAGACAGCAAATATGTCCCTAAAATCATGTATAATGAACGTACACGTCAGGTCAACAGGAGTCTCTAAATTGTCCTTATGGGTGTGAATGGGTGTGTGTCTCAACGTGGCTCTGACGGACAGAAGACAGCCACCAGCAGCGGTTCAGATAATGACTGAATGGATTTTCTGCTCCATCATGTTGAAACTTTTTATTTCTCACGTCTCATACTTTGTGATTTTCAAAAAAACTATGCAAATGTGCTTCTAAAAAGTTCTGTCGGTAATGACAATAATATCCTCAAACACGAATGAAAAAAGCACACAAATTCACAGAGTGTCTTTTGGGAAAACTAGAATTTATAATAGACCATCAGTTAAAACCCTGGGTTACAGCACCAGTCAAGTGGAATTCCCATCAGTACAAAAAACATGGGTGTCTATTTTTATTTATTTTTTCTGGACCTACATCCTGCTAAAGTTAAAGTTCGACTGTAAACTTTGTGGGGTTGCCAGCAGCATAAGAAATATTATTATTATTCCTTAGGTGTGATCTTATGAGGATGTCATAGTCATGCCTAACTTGAATTGTGTGCACTGGAAACCCCTAACCTGAAAAAAGTGTGAGTTTTATTTAAATTCATTTGTAAGGTTGATTTAAATGACTCAACAAAACCAGAAAGCATGGAATTCTTATTCCAGGAAGATGATTAATGATGCGGAGTCTCCGCTGCTTAACTGAGAAGAAGGGAAATGATAGCTATGCTTGATATGAATCTATAAAAAAATGAAACTGATCTCTGCTGACATCAGTTTTTTTTACTTTCAGATTTCGACATCTATTCATTGGCTACATTTCTACTGTTGATAGATTCCAAGCTAACACCTTTCTGCACAAAGCTGGCATGTTCTCCCTGGGTTTTCTCCGGATACTCCAACTTCCTCCCCGAGCCAAATACCTCACTATTAGGTGATTCAGCTGAGTGTGCATGTGCATTATTATTATTATTATTATTGTTCTGGCATGTTGTGCCCATATGATTGGCTTGTACCCTGTTTTTTTTATCTGTAGAGTTAAGGTTGAAAGTACCTTAATTTGCTGTCACTTGGAAAACAGATTTTATTGTTTATTTGATTTTACTGAGTTTTTTAATGGGTTAAATTTATCTGCATTAGTTACAATCCATACTTTAAGATGTGGTTTGTTTGTTTTTTAATTCACATCATAGATTTTTTTTTCTAATACATTTAAGGTTTTTACTTGTATTAATAATACAATGTCCAATAGAGGGAGCTATTTACTCTTAGTAACACTGCAGAAAACAATGTAAACTCAAAATTTACGCACACAGAGAGAGACTCTTTCAAACTAATTCTTTTTATCGCTTTTTTAATTGTGTTGAAACCAAAATATCAGTTTTATTCGTCCAACAAAAGAAACATTAAAAATTTGAGAAATAATTTTATTTTGAAAGTTTAACCGGAAGTAAGTGGATTGTTTATTTCCGTTACTAGCACTGCTACGTGTGTTTGTGTTACTTATACCCTTGAATCTTCTCTTTCTCTGACCCATTCCCTCTTATTTGTCAAACCTCTAAGTATTTTAGGTACGTAAATATTTCATTTAAGTTAGTTAAGTTACCACAAAAACTATAAAACAAGGTTATTTTCAGAAGGTGCAGATTAAGTTGTTTCTGGTCGGTTAGCAAAATTAGCTCATAACGTCTTTCGGAAAAAAAGAAGCCCAAAATGTGTCTGATTCTGTCGAGTAGTTTAACAGTTTTACGTTAATCAGTTTTAGCATTTAATGAAGTTTTAGTGAGCTGTAGACTACATAAACACGTGTCTGAAGCACTGACAAGGTCATCAGAATTAGAAATCCATTAACTCTTTAGTGGTTGCAGCATGACAGTTCACGATGCTCTTTATTATGTTTTACAGGATCAACGTCTAAAATGGGCTTTTCCCTGTCTAAATCCATGGATGCAAACATGACAAAGCAGCAGGAGTTTATGCTGCACAATTCAAGGCTGCAGGTAAGTTAAGGTCAAGTCAGTCACGTGTGCTTTCAGAAGAAGTGTGAGATCACAGAGGCTGATGTATAGGTTTTATTTACCTGAGATATAGGAACAAGAGAACTTTCCATAATGCAAACAGGTATTCAGACCCTGACTCAGGCTAATCTATTTGAACCTAAAATTATTTAGTACATTTATCAGCTCAAGTGTATTCACGAGGACTGTATTCATCCTCTATCTGCATCTTTGCTTGCTGGTTATTCATAAACTCACAAAAGCAGAACTTCCTCCATGCAGCCCTAATGAGTCAAGCACATATTTCTGCTGTGAAGCAGCAATTAAAATACAACTTTGAAATTATGCCACAGTTGCAGGAATACATTCCTATTCAGTCTATTGCACAACCTGACCTACAGATTGTTATCAACCACCAAGCGTTGGAAGGTATAATCAATGTGTTTTCTGTAAAATAAAGTTTCAAAGTAATTTGATACATTTATAAATTAGTGCTCTCATGAGATAAGAAAATTGTGAGATCTAATTAATCCCATTTTTAGTCTCACCTTAAATAGCAGAGAGATACCCTCATCTTGAGGTATTTTCATTTAAAGTCTTTCCATTATTGTGACAGACATTGATATTTAACAAAAAGGTGGCCTTATAAAGATGTTTATTGAACAGATGCAGTCCCAGCATTTACATTCTGCTGGTTTTGAGAGTAATCCCAGTGCTGCCTGCAACCTTTACTTATGACCAGCAAAGGGGAATACTGATGTTTCTTTTGTCAATGTCCAAAAATAAAAGCTCTCACACACACAAAGCGATTTCTGAAAATTGCGGAAAAGTCACTGAAAAGTCACTCTCTACACAAACTTATTTATAAAGAAAAGCATAAGCACATTTTGGAGACGGGAAAAACCGGCAGCGCAGCCGGTGAGATGGTGAATTTAAGACACATTTTCTGACTTGTAGACCTAGTGCACACATGCTACCCCTCCCACACACACATGTTTGTCTTTCTATCTTAGTGAGGACAATCTATTGACTTCCATTCATTTTTGTAACTGTATTATGCCTAGCCCTAACCATAAACTAAAACGTAATTCACTCCATACCTCTAAAACCAACTGGTAGACATTTAAAAAAGCGAGGACCAGAAAAATGACCTCACATTGTAGGGAAAAAAGTAAAAATGGCTCTCAGTATGTATTAAATACAAGTACACACACACGCCATGTTTACCTCTGAACTGAGAATAAAAATGAGAAAAAATGTTTCGACATTCATGCCTACGTCTTCTTTTTGGTGCATGATTAACTGACGTGCGTCACAGCACTTGCATAATACAACTTTTATTAGCAGCAGAGCTTGCTGCCAACTGTGCACTGGCACACCTGCAAAAGAAGGCATATGACTCTACCTTTATCCATGGTGCCGTTGGGGCATTTTTGAAATGCTAATTTCCCGTTCATAGGCCCGGCAACTCTCATATAAACCTTCAACTTCCCACTACAACAGAAGCCCGTATGCAGAAACAGTAAAGATATAGATTAAAGATTAGATTAATGCGATTTAAAAACTCAACGCACTAATTATAGCTGTAATTACTTAATCACAATTAAGATGATAATTTGACACCCCTAATATAAATCTGTAAGACATGAATCTGGAGGGACTGGACTGTTAGCTGACTCTCAGAGCAGGTGATGAAAGATTTGCTTTGGATTGTTGGAGTTTGATCTTCTTAATGAGACCCATTTAACTTGTAGTCGTTTTACAAAAGTATGAAATACTGATTAAAGAAGACTGAGCTAATTAGTCTTGTATCATCTTTTACTTTCTTGGGTCGTGCTCTCATTTCCAAAGCTATAGAAAGAAACATTCATTTCGTCTCCATTTCCATCTGGAGACTCTGGATTTTTATTGCCATCATTATTTTTAGTTGTTATTTTTTACGTATTTATTTATTTAAAAAAGAAATTGGGTTTCTTTAGTGCCAATTTCTCGTGATTTATTCATGCCTGCCAGCTGCGGAGCAGCAGGTGGACATTTGTGACTGTCATAACACCAATAACATTATACAACTTGGGCCCAAAAGGTTTGCTTTGTGGTGGGTCCCTGAAAAATGTCTGCTTTTCCAGCTGTAAACACGGATGATGATGACTAATACAATACTGTGATGGTAAAGGTTTGGTAATTGAGTTTCAGAGCGCCATCATTTGACAGTGACTCATTGGCTGATATTAGAGCATGTTTATGCATTGTTGTAGTGCAGGGGTGTCCAGTCCTGGTCCTTGAGGGCTCCTATCAAACATGTTTAGGAGGTTCCTCTACTTCAACCCTCCTGATTTTAATCAATGGTGATTAACAGGCTTCTGCAGAACTTGATGACCTTCTAAACAGGTAATTAAACCGTAGAATCAGGTGTGTTGGAGAATGAAAACAACTAAAAGGTGCTGGAAATGCGCTCAAGGACCAGGATTGGACACCCCTGCTATAGTGGGTCTGCATTGTTTCAATAAATCTGCAGTGGTCTCTTAGCCTGGCAAGCCATCCCTTATATATGAATATATAGTCTGGACACGACCCATAGAGAGAGATTTCAATCTACGGTTGTCTTTAAAACTGTCTCTTCATGCTATTAGACAACAAACAACGTGACGTACTCACTGCTACGGATGTCGGTCAGTGAGGCAGTCCGCCATACACTGTTGATGAAGATTCAAATACATCCTTTTTCTAAATGAAGGACTTAAGTATCTCTATCTGCTCTTGACTCAAAGAAAAGCCCAAGTCTAAATCATCCAAAGTTGATGTCAAAGCTGTTTCAAACGAGCTGCCTCCATCTCCGTTGTTCCGCTCTGTCACATCATCCCGCCCACCAAACCAAAAGAGCACTGATAGAAAACTGCTCAAGCCAGTGGTAGACCTGCTGAGGTTCCAATGGAACGTGGCTAGACCGACATGCAGAGCAAAAACATTTTGCTTCGGCTACTGTCTGTCTAGATTTTTAGGCTAGTGGTCTCTAGTATGAATCAGTGCCTTGTGAGTCGTTTTCTGTGGAGACAAATCTCTCATGCTCCTCCTGTTTCAGGGTGTTTAGGTTTGTCGGAGGGGGGGGCAGAAAACAACATGATTACGAGTCTTGTTCATTAAAACTGCAATAGCAAATCTACAGAACAAGCTAGCTTTGAAAAGCAAACACGTTCACCGCTCCTGTCAGGTATAAACCCTAAGCCGCGTCCACCAGAACCGGAAACCCGCATTGCCAGAAGAAACCAGCGATCGCTAAACACCAGTCACCAATTTCTACATCCAAACGTCTTTTGTTGTCCGTGACTTCAAGTGGTGTTTTTCTTTTTGGGACTCTGGTAGTTTGTCCTAAATTTGAAGTGGTAGCAGCCGGCTGTTTCTCCTTCTCTGATATTATTGAGCGGAGAACCTCTCACACCAGTGGTGTTCTGCTGCTAACTACGTGAGTGCGTAATAAGTGGAGGACCTAGGGAAGTGTGGTGGTTTGGTGAAACAGACAACCATATGGTCCAATTGTTGCTTTTGGTCCGAGCTGCGTTACTGGCGAAGGTTTTTAGACAAATGCAAGAGAACCACTTCATTCATTTTATTTATTTTTTAATGTCCATAAGATATTTATAGCTTTACTATGTTAGAATGTTGTTAAGAGGCATAAAAAAAATTTTTTTTAAGCTAACATGTTTTCCAAATTTGCTATTGTAGCTTTAATATTCATGACATGCAGACGTCTCGTCTCTGATTGGCTAACAGTAATGCAACTCTTCGTCTGCCTTCATTCGCTCTTCTTTCTTGGATTAAAAATGCAAAGTTGATGTTTTAACTCCATAATAACACAAGCCTAAAGAGATTCCACCATGTTGTGGAGCTGCTAATGCTAACAGTTAGCTTCTACTAGCCAAGGCGTGCTTTGCTTTCTCCTGGCCGCTAAATCAACAACAACCTTCCACGGTCACCAAGGTGGGTGAGTCCATGAATGCCATGAATTTTCCCTGGGACGTAGAGGAGACTGTTATTTTTTCTGACCCAAGCGTTTCCCTGTTTATTTCCTTTCTGCAGCTAATGCAGAAATATGGGTTGAAGAAAATTTTCACATTCAGCAGGCATTTTTTTTTATTTATTCTTTATTTAACCAGGAAGGTCCCATTGAGATTAAAAACCTCATTTTCAAGGGAGTCCTGGCCAAGAGGCAGCAAAAGTTACAGTTACAACATTTTTTTCCAGTTACACAGACATGTTATGTACAGAATTACAGAAGGCAATTACAACACAGGGAATCTGTCTCAAGGGCTCTCAGTCTGGTTTTAAAAGTATTCAAGGAGATGAGCTTGGTTAGTTTCCAGACCTCATTAAAAGCATATGTAACTCAGTGTGACCGATTGTATTTCAAAAAGAAAAACTATTGAACGGTTTCTCAGTAAACAAGACCTTTAGGTGCCGATGGACACAATAACTGACCATTTGAGCAACATCTAATAAAAATGTTTGAGTTTAAATTGATTTTCTTGATAAATTTGCAAACTCAAATTTTGATGGTCACAGAGGGTCAGACCCCTTAATGTTAAATTACAAAAGATAACTGTATGACTTTCTGTTTCAGTATTCTAATTGTGTTTTGACATCACCTAATTGAATAAGTAAAATCAACCCCAGCAATTTTAACACGTCTACAAGGCTGCACGGTTTCCTCCCCCTGCATTAAGATGTCAAAACTGACTTCCTGTCTGTGTTTTCAAGTCACATCAGTCATTGCTAATTGATCCCTGCTGCGCTGTTGCCTTAAAGTCAAAGACAGTAACCATTGTGTTTGAGTCACAGCCTCCGACGGAAACATTTCCATAAAAATCACTAGGTTGGATTTAATGACTCATGTCTTTAGGACTATCATCACTGAAATGATCATTTTTATTGTTTTATATTGAATAATGGTCTTTTGCTGATAGGAATAGGTCTATTTTAATTGAACTGTAGTATAGCTTAAATGTCCCTTTTTGTTATTTCAAAAAGTGGGGAAAATATCATTTAAAGCAAATTTTTTTAAATATTCAACACGTTTTCTTTTCTGTTGTTGTTAGCATGATCCATCTGGAAATCAGCCCATTCAATCACACTGAGGAAATCACTTGTCCTTGAATGTCACAGGATGCTTCTGAAACTATGCAACAGGACTTTTCACTCAGTGGTGTGTTGATGACAGTCGGAATAAATGCTAAAAGTTACTGTAAATAAGTACTCATCTGTTTCTGTAACGCTGGACAACATTATGAAATGGATCAGACCTCCTGAGTGGTTTGTCACTATCTGGCTAACAGGGAAGTTACACAAGTATGAAAAGCTGCATTATACAAATGTTGAAATGTACTTCCTCTTAAAAAGGGGTTTAGTTATTGATCCAGTATTTTTTTTTTTTGGGTAAAAAAAATGAAAAGTCAACCTTTACTGTGAATTTGAGGAGGACAGTGCAGTGGTTCAGTAGCCTGGCAAGCCATCCTATATATGTGAATATATAGTCTGGCCACGACTCATTGACGGCCCTCAGTCGTGAGGCGGGATCTACGGTTGTCTTTCAAAATGTTAGCACGCAATTGGATAGCGCTAGGACCAATCAGAGTAACGAACAACGTGACGTAATCACAGCGACGGAAAAGCGGGAGGCAGCAATGGCTTCTAACATCAATGATTTCTGTCGTTTTTGTATAAAAACATGTGAATATCAGGTGTACTGGGACATTGCACTACTTTGTTTGATAAAAATAAGAAGCCGCTAAGTATAGCCGACAGACTTACGCACGTTGGAGTCTAAATAATCCAATGTTGATGACAAAGCCGTTTCAAAAGAACGTGGCTCCGGCGTTGCCGCCATCTTGCTTGGGTTTGCGGCCGCAGCGCTGACGTCATCGGCTACTCCCGCTCTGTGATTGGCCCAAAATATAGAGCGCTGTGATTGGCCCAACCAAAACTATAGCGAGCTGTGATTGGACAGCCACAGGCTGCGAGGATTCCAACGAAGCGTGCCTAGACCAAACTCTGCAAAGCAAGAATTGGTCTAGTTCACTAGGCTAGTGGTTCAGTGGTTTCAAATATAAATATTGTGTTGGGATCTCTTGCCGGGCCTTTTTCTGTGAAGTTTGGATTTGCTCCGTGTGCCTGTCGAGGTTTTTCTTTTGTTTTCTCCCAGAATCTAAAGACATTTTAGGGCAACTAACACATACTGGCAGGACTTCCAGATCCATTTGACGGGTCTGCAATAGGCCTTCCTCAATAGCATCGGCTCTACTCAGCCTAGATAGCGTAGCGAGTGTCCACATCAGCATAGCCTGGATTTCTTTTGTGCGCAACTGGTTGTTTTTTCAGCCCTCTTCTCAAGGCGGTCTGCTTCGGGCTGAACTGGTTCAACACACCCACTGCCGACTGATTAGCTCAAAATCATGCCTACCATTAGGGGGAGCCTCTGATTGGCGGATAGAATCAACCAGCGGGGACTTCCTGCATGCACGGTTCATTCTGGATACTGGGGAGCAAGCCTCTAACTGAAGCAGTTTTTTTCTCTGTCTCTCTGGAGCACACACACACACACACACACACACACACACACACACACACACACACACACACACAAAGACGGCGCTGCCAGGACACACAGCAAAGCAGGATGCAAAATCAGAGTGAGAGAGTCTCCAAAAGCAACACTGCTCAGGCCGCCTTTGTTTCATAATGGAGACCGTGGACTTCTCCACGCTCTTTTGCCCCACCCACGCGCTCATGATATCACTAATATCTTTGCGGCAATTTTTCGCGCCAATTTTGGAGACCGCCCATGTGCTCAATCACGTCCTAAGGCTGTGTGGAATGAGCCAGGCTGGGGCGGGCAGCCCGTTTCGACTATCAGAACGTCTGAGAAATTTTACCGGACCTTCTACTGGGTGTTTACATTTCACCGGGCCAGCCCAAAAGGACCTCTTTCTGGGCCTTTCCATGGACCAACCAAGTTCCTGAACTAGTGTATGTACTCAAAAAGGTCCCGGTAGAGTCACTGGGCGGGACTTGTGTTTAACTCATGCTGATTGGTTCTAACTAAGTGGGAAATGATACCGGCAGACGTTGCCAACAACTGACATTCGTAAAACTGGAAAAGTTGCTAGCAAAGCAGGATGGAAGGAAAAGAAAATAAGCAGCACTGATGCTCATGTTTTCTAAACTTCCAATGCAGAGAAAATATGGTTGGAATCCCTCCACATTGCCGTTTTGGTAGTTTACGGTACTTTGTACTCTTCTACAGACCTCGGTAAAAAATGCATTTCTTCTGATCATGACACTTTTTACGTCACACAGCTGCTCTCTTCATCTCCTAAATGAATTAAAATTACTGCGTACTTTGACAGAAAACATCTTTAATGTTATTTATGTTCATTTACGCCTTTTGACAAAACGCGATACCTGTTCAGCTACTCCGTTGCTTCCTGGAAAAGGCCCTTCGGCCAGCTTGGTGAAGTGGAGATATGCTCATGCCGGGAAGTTCCGTTAAAATTACCCTGACGTTCCGATACTGGATACTCACCTACGGTTGTTTGAAAGTACGCCAATTCTTGTCAACATTCCTCGTCCACCTGTAAGTTTTCACCTGAGTCCCGGGCACGGGGGCAGCAGCTCCGGCTGACGAACCCAAACCTTCCAAGGCATTCCATGACCATCATGGAGATATATTCTCTCCAATGTGTCCTGGGTCGATCTGGGGTCCTCCTAACGGCAGGACATGCCTGAAACACTTCCCCTGGGAGACGTCCAGGTATTCTGACTAAATGCCTGAACCAACTTAGCTGCCTCCTCTCAACGTGGAGGAGCAGCAGCTCTACTCCAACTCTCTCCCGAATGTCCGAGCTCCTCTAAGGCTATCTCTAAAGCTGAGCCTGGTCACCCTGTGAAGGAAACTCATTTCAGCCTCTTGTATTCATGATCCTGTTCTTTCAGAAATTACCTAAAGCTCATGAACATAGGGGAGGACTGGGACAAAGATCACCCAGTAAATTGAGAGTTTTCCATTCTGGCTTAGCTCCCTCTTCACCACAACCAACCGGTTTAGCGTCCGCATTTCAGATGCTGGACCGATCCACCTCTCAATCTCCCGCTTTCTTTCCCCCTCAATCGTGACGTCGATATTCCACGTAAGTTTTCAACTTTTTGATTGTTTCACATCCATTTTAGGCATCTCATTTTACTCCTGGTATCGTGTTGTGTTCATGTTTGATGATTCCTTAGTTATCTTTTAAATAGCTTTTTAATAACATGCTGCAGGACATGCTGCCAGCCCAGTACAACAGCTTATACGTCTACTGCCAACTCCTTTATAAGAACTACTACTGCCACCTACAGGGTAGAACATGTATAGCACACAATCATCACAAATGGCAAAAACACATTCAGTCATTTATTCATTTGAAGTGATTTTAATCATCTGATCTGAATCGTGATCAAATTTTGTGGCTTTGAACTTAAAAACAAAGTAATCTGCATCAGTTTATTGATGTGGCATAAAAGTCATGCATTCAATAGAAAAAGACATTATTAGCAGCATAATAATCATGTTATTGGCTCAAACAATTGCACAAATAGTCAGCTTGCCAGCATTCTGTTCAAATATAAACATTTGACTTGGTTATTTCACCATTTTCCCATTTCTAACAGTATTTACTGCAGACTATGATGATTTGTGCACATTTATTTCCTAAGTGCCGTCCCACTTAGATCATTAAATCAGCTTGGTCTTCTTTCTACTCCGTCACCTTCAGAGTGAACTTGTGTTTCATTTCTCCCTTTCACTTTTTCTTCACTGCTTTCTTTCCGTCTCTGCCTCAGCTTGTCCAGTGTTCTTGTGATCTCTCTTTGTGATGCTGCCAGGAAGCATGATACTTGTCTTCTCTCTCTTAGGTAAAAGTGGCACTTTCGTCACTGACAACAGTAACTAATCAGTGAAGGAAAACCAGTTGTAGACAAAAAAGATGAACGTGTGAAAAATGCAAACTACGTGATATTTGTTTGTTGTAATAATAATTTTAAAGTTTTTAAATTTGAAGAATGATTCTTTAAAATTAAAGTGAATTTTGGATAATTAAATTTATTGATGGAAGAAAAAACCTTTTAAACCAACCTGGTTCTACGTTTAAAAAGTAATCGTCCTCCTTTTTAAATCATGAATCAACCATGACATTATTTGGAAACCTGATTTCAGCTCCACTAGCCACACCTGATTAGGTATAGGCCGATATATTAGGCCGATATTTACCATTTGTTTTATTTTGCCAGGAAAATCGGCTCAGAAAGTGACAGCACATATCGGCCGACCACGACCCCTACATATCAGCATCGGTATCAACAATAGTTAGCTAAACTAAAATATCTGAAAAAGCAGCACATCATGTCCCAGTCTAAAGAAAGTCATAAACATAAGAACCCAGATCTACAACTAAAGCCCTGCAGTTCTCATGTGGTTAGGATTAAGGTCAGAGGTCATGGTTCAACTCTACCAGATGGGACAAAAGGGGACAGTCCAAGGTCAAAACCTCTGCTGAAAACCCAACTCACGTTTACCAAAACAGCCCTCTTGATGATCCCAAATACTTTTGGTAAAATATTCAGTTCTGAAACAAGTGGCACTTGTGTAAAGAAGAGTGGGAGAAAATTCCTCCACAGTGATGTGAGAGACTCGTTACTTGTGAAGAGTGAAACAACCAGTTACCTGGGTAATTGTTGTTTTCTTTTTCACGTAGAACCAGGTTGGTTTAGATAGCTTATTTCTCTTATATTAAATGATTACTTAAACAGTATGTTGCATTTACTCAAGTTATTTTTTCTGGTGTAGCTGATCTGAAACGTTTGAGTGTGATTAAAGGCGCATGATGTAAGAACGAAGTACGATAGACATCCTGTGGTTAATTTGGGTACTGCAGTTCAATTACAAAAACAAGTGACTCTCACTCCCGTTCTGTGAGTTTCATGACTGTTGCCAGTTAACGATCAGCACCAGAAGTACATAAATACATTTCACTATAATATCAAGTTGTTGGTAATTGAAAAAGTAGCTTGAGACATTTTTAGATCCGACTATTTGATGCTAATTCACCGTTAGCATTGTTAGCTCAACATTAGCCTTCTTTACGCAATATTAGAGTAAGACAGAAAGATGCCGTGGCTCCTTTTCTGTTTCAGTGAAACCTTCATTCCAGCATGACTGAGACAGTGTTTTGTGACACTGTAAAATTCTTACTTACTTCTGAGAAAAGCTAAAACAGCACAAATTCTTAGAGTCTAACTAATCCGTTTTATTTTAGAAGATGTTGAAGGTTCTTGTTTTGTTTCCAGAAGAGGCCACACACTCTAAAGTCACCAACTCTTTTACTTCACTTTTCTCACTCCTGCACACCAAGGGTCATTTCCCTCTTTCTGTTCTTGGTAATGGCTTTAGCTGAAGCATAATTACTTTCTTGACTCATTAACAGCATCCGCTGCATTTAGTTTCTGTTTCAGCTTTGTCTGATTTAAATGCGGCATCATCGTTGGTTCACTTAAGTTCTCCAACCCAGCTCAGGAAACCAAATCTGCAGTCCAAAACCATGACCTACAGGGATCTGGTTTGTAATTTCCAGCTCTCTGAAACATTACTCAACAGTGACTCGGCTTTGGTACCTTTTGGCATTAACTTCCTCCTTCCTGGAAAGCGTCACTGTCGTAGTCAGCATGACTTGGGCTGTGGATTCCACTGGTGAGTATCACAGCCAAGAAAGGCTTCCACAGAAAGTCCTGAAACTCACACCTACGGCACGTTCCCAGCTTACAGGGATGTTAATGAAGTCTGCAGTATAAATGTCTAGTTTGCTGTAAATGACTTCCTACCTTCATTTTTAATCAAGTCTCAAGCTTCTCTGCAGAACTTGACAAATATGCGGTTACATTTATTTGAATTACCTCACATTTCCCGATTGTCACTTCTGTTTGGAAATGATGCACACTGAGTCAGATCCGGCTCACACATCTGGTCTCATCCACTCTCGGCGATAAAGCAGAAGTGAACGCTGTCGAGACGTTGGTCTCACACCATAATAAAGCAACGTGTCTGCTGCTGTTATATCTGCTGCTGCAGCAGGAACAAACATGGAGCAGCGGTGCCCAGACTTCTCAGCTTCCAGCGTGACAGCTGGATGTAGCTGTGGCAGAGACTCGAGTACAGAAATACTGAAAACAAACCAGTTCAGCCAGGGAAGAAAGACAATCAGCCCAACAACGGGTTATCGTCTGCACTGTTAGCCAAATATCTCATGAACCACTGGGTGGATTTCAGTGAAGAAAGTAGTCATTGGGCCTACAGCTACAACTGATTAACTTTTGAGACTGATTGAATTTAAGACAACTGCCACAGCTTTTTGATGCTAGCAAGCACAAAAATGGCTAAAACTGTCAGTTTTACAGAAATTGAGATTAGACTTGTTCCTGCTGAGAGTCATTTGCAAAACACGGTATGCCAACAGATCGTTGAATCTCCTGCAGAATTGCTTTTTGTTCTCTTTAAAATACGATCGGGTCGCTCAGAGTTTCACATGCAGGCTGAACGGGAACATTTTCTTCAATCCCTATTTCTCGCATTAGCTGCTGAAAGAAAATAGACGGGAAAATGCTTGGGTCAGAAAAAATAACTGTCTCTTATACGTCACTGAGAACATTAGTATTCATGGCGTCGCTCACCTTGGCTTGCGGCCGCGGTAGGCTGTGTTGATTTAGTAACCAGGAGAGAGCAGAGCGCATCTCGGCTAGTAGAAGCTAACTGTTAGCATTAGCAACTCCACCACACAGCGGAGCTCCTTCAGGCTTGTGGTATTTGTGAAGATAAAACATCAAAGTTGCAAAGCAAACAGAGTCGTGTTGCTGTTAGCCAATCAGAGGCCAGATGTCCAAATATCATAAATATTAATGAGCAAGACTCCAAATCCTGTTGTTTTCCACCCCCACTCCTCCAACTAACTTCTACTTCCTGAAACAGGAGCAGCAGAGATCTTTCTGATCTCAAGCTAGTCATTCATACCAGAGACCTCTGCAGATTTATTAAAAAGTGAATGGGAGCTTTAAGAAAACAACTCCATCCTGTCTCAACATTAGAGGATCTTGGGTCATTCACATCTGTGGATCTGTAGTTAGAATCTGTAGTTTTTCCTGTGGTTTGGTTTCTTTTCACACAGGGACTCATGCAAATGGAACACAATGTGTCACGGCAAACGTGAGAATCTGCTGACTGGCTAGCTAGGCTTTATTCATTTATTTATGTCTAATGTAATTTTCTCCTGAAGCAGTTATTGCAAAAATATAGCTGTCATTTTTAATGTATTAATTCTTTCTAAAGAATCAGCTCTTGGAGTTTTCTAACAGTTGAAACTGCTGCTGTTTGGTGTTTAAAACAGATGTTTTCAACTTTAGAGCATCTAGGTTTCACATTTATACAAAACTGATCATTTCAAAAACTAAAATATGGAATTCTCTTTTTTAAAAAATGAGGGAAACAAATTTCATAAAGCTCTAGTTTTACTAAGCTTTAACAAACGTACACAGAAGCTGGATTTTCAAGAGGACTTTATTTATTCTGAGCTTTTTGGGGATTCTGCCACGTTTCCCGTTTAATCCCATTATTTCATATTATGTTGTTTTTCTTCTGCAGAACTGAGATTATTTCTTTAAATGCTGCTCGACTGAAAGAGGTCTCTGATAAATGTTTTGAGTCATTCTGCAGCTTTTAGGGTTTCATTGTAATTTTCGTTCTGTTTAGTTGTTTTTTGACTCCGTTCACATTCAGGCAGCAGAGTTGATTATGCTTTGTTGGCACAGGTTGTTTTTATTGTAAAGTGACCTCCTGGTGAAACGTTGGCCAAACCCTCCTCCCACCTGCTCCGATAATCACCCCACTTCACCGACTTCACATTACGACAACAGGAAAACAAACGCGTCACGTCTTTATTAGCAGAGGCGTCGGTGCAATTCTCCTTTCCCTGTTTGAGAGCTTTCACGGCTAAAGCTCAGCAAACACAAAGAAATCTAAAGAAAACAGGATAATAAATGTTTGGAGCCTGTTGATTCAGGACGTTTTTAAATGGGTTTGTTCAGACCCATTATCACTCCGGTCGTGTGTTTGACTGATGGAGCTGATGAGAGGCTGTCGGGTCATTTGTCATGCCTACTGTCACCCTGAGGGAGGGTTGATTGGTCACATGTCCTCAATCAGATAAAGACGTTTCAAACGAGGAGTTGGTCAACATGCAGCCGACTCCCTCATCAAGCCTCTGACTCATTCAGCTCTGAGATTTTATTTCATTTCACCCGACGACAAAATTAAACTGTTTACATGTGCAAAAGAGAGGAATAAAAAACCCGCTCATCAACAGAAATCAAAGGCTGTGGCGGTGGCACAAAAGCACCTGTCAGTGGAACTGATGTCGTCCACCTGTGTCATCGGCTCAGCTCGTTGTTTCACCTTCGTGTCCCCGTCGAGTCGGACTCACACTCCAAACAAAAAGCTCATCTTTGACACTTTCGCTCTTTGAGAATAAAAGACCTTTTCTCTTTAGTGAGAATGTCACTCAGCCGCTCGCCATGCAGGGTGTGTGTCTGTGTGTGTGTGTGTGGATGGTGGTGTGTGTTACATGGGAAGAGGCAGACAAAAGGCTCTGGTAGCATAGATTTATCAGCATGAACCTGGAGCGGCGGCTTCTCTGACCTCTGACCCGCTTGGTGCTCTCTGGTTTCACGTTGTTTAGTCAGAACTTTGAGATTTCCTTTGAAATGTAAAGTGCATTTTAAATAAAATGTGTTATTATTATTTTTATTATTAGAAGTAAACTGGTCCTCTATTGGCCAGAATGTGAAACGAAATCTGATTAAAAAAAGGGAATTTGTCCAATAATGTTTATTTGCTCGTTTCTCAGTTGTGTTTGCAGTAAATTTATCAATGGGACCTGCAGTTTATATTTTTTATTTCTCATCATTTCTAATATTTACATGTTCTCTCTTTTTTCCTCTGTGTGTGTGTGTGTGTGTGTGTGTGTGTGTGTGTGTGTGTGTGTGTGTGTGTGTGTGTGTGTGTGTGTGTGTGTGTGTGTGTGTGTGTGTGTGTGTGTGTGTTTGGGCAGCTGGAGCGTCAGATCCTGATGCAGAACCAGATGAGAGAAAGGCAGATGGCGATGCAGATCGCCTGGTCCAGGGAGTTTCTCAAATACTATGGCTCTTTCTTTGCTCTGGTAACAGTGGGACTAACAGTTGGGTGAGTGTGTGTGTGTGTGTGTGTGTGTGTGCGTGTGCGTGCGTGCGTCACCCAGTATTGTCAATAGTGGGTGGTGCCAAAGTTCCATTTCCATGCCCGTAACAATTTTATTTTCTGCTTTCTCTCATTGTTATGTTCAGTTCTTATATGTTAATAGCTCAGTTCAACTAAAGGAGAACGCTCATTTGTTATTTATTAAGGTTTAGAATAAAAAAGTAAACTGTGGTTTTTTTTTCCTCCAGAGCCGTTAAAAGACGGAGAGCAGCCGTGTTGGCTCCGATCGTCCCTCTTGGCTTCGTGTTGGCCTATCAGATGGACAGCGCCTACGGGACTCTGATCTATCGTATGAGAGGTGAGGGTGTTCAAAACAGCATATAAAGAAAAAAATGATCTTCTCATTCAAGGCTGTAGCTTCAAATGATTCTTAATATATTTAAAACAACTTTCAAACTATAGAAATGATAGCAAATGTCTTCTTAGCCTAATCATTTTAATTTTATTTATTAATACTTTTGTTGCCTTTGAAACCAGCGTCTTGCTCGTTTACTTTAAAACCTCAAACTTTCACAGCTAAGCTGATCTTTTTCTCTTATCCTCCAATTAAGGATGTAGGAAAATATCAATAGACTGAAAGATCTGGATATTTCATGTTATAATAGATTTTTAAAAACGTTCCTCCGATTGCTGCAGCACCCCTAAAAATGGGCTAGAAACACCCACGTCGGGTTAAGAAGGCTACGGGCTAACGTTGAGTTAACAGTGCTAATGATGAGTAAAAAATATAGTTGGACCTCAGGGAACAGGAGTGAGAGAGTCATTATGTGTTTTGAAAATGGGCTGCAGTACCCACATTTGACCACAGGATGTCATTCCTGCTTCGTTCTTACATCATGCCCCTTTTAATCAATATTTAGTTAATAACAGAGTTTTTGTTTAGGATGAAAACATAAATATGTTTATCTAGAAAAGTGTTCCTGCTTAACATCACTACATAGTGAACAGAGCACAAGCACGACTGATACCTGATTATTTAAAAAGTTATGAACATTTATTTATCAGTCAGTCACTAACTTTTCTCTGTTAAAGGAGAAGTTTCAGTTCTAATAAAGATTTTACAGAAAGACAAGAAATAGAAAATAAAGTCAGAAAAATGATCTTTTCTGTTTGCTTTTTGTTAGAAGCATAAATTATAATCATCTGTTTCTGTCGGTGAGACCTGGTAATCATCATGCAGTATTGTGTTTTTTATAACACGTTTAAAAATCTTCAAACGTCAAAATTTAATTTTCCTGCTTAGATCGGACCTTTAGAGGCAGAAACCAGGTCGTTTCTCAGTAAAACGCCGCTTAGCAGAGGAAAGAACGCCTGCCGCATATGTAGGAAGGAAGCGAGCGCTGACGCATTACAGCGCGTTGAATTTGTGTTTCCATGCATCTTCAGGTGAGGCTGAGAACATCATGACATCTGAGCAGGACCGTCTGGACCTACCCCACGGCACGCCGACCTTTGAGAGCATAGAGAAAGCTCGGCGGGCTAAAAGCAGCCTCGCCTCCCTGCTGGAGAAGTGATGCATCAGTTGTGACACGAGTCAAAGTCCAAACCGTCCAGTCGGTGCGTGCGTCTGTGCTGCTTCTGTCTCATGATGGAGAACAGCTGTCAGATATGATCTGCCTGTTTTAGGGTCAGAAGTCTGCGGTTTGCACTGATTCTACGTCAGAGACCTCGAATGAAATCAGCAGCAGCTTTCACTTAAAACATTGCTGTCATAGTTTTTTTTGTGTTTTGTTAGAGCAGCTGGTGTGTTAGCGCATGTTTTATTCAGATTAAAAAATACTGATCCAGATGTGCTTATTAAATATATAAAATCACACTTTTTGTGTAGAAAAGAGAAAAACAGCCATGAAGAAAGCTTCAGTTAAAGACGTTAGTCATGCTTTTACCTATTTACCCGCTCACAGATGATTTGGTTTGCTCCATAACGGCTCAACGTTGTATTCAAATATTTCATTTCTTTAATTTAAAAACATCAAACCAAAGATTTTGTACTTGAAATTTTCTTTATACATGATATAATTCATATGATGTAAAACTTTTGAATAAACTCACGATTATCCATTTTTATTTCACATCAGATTTATTTATGATACATAAATATCTTTCACTTTTATGAGCTGACAGTGATTTTATGACTGAACTTTAGTTTGAAAATCCTCATCTTTTTGCCCGTCTGCTGAGACGTGTGCGATGTGTCCAAAGTCACATTTACTAATATTACATCAACAAAGGAATAACTCTAAGGACGTCACTGCCATTAATCTAAATGACGTGTGTGAGGTTGTTCCACGCGGGGAGGGAGGGAGGGAGGGAGGGCTGAGACGCACGGTCCACCACTCAACTATATAAGATTGTGCCTTCTGGCAACGAGAGAGAACCAGAGGAACCACAGACAGACGCATTGTTGCTGTTTGAATGAGCTCTGATTGAACTCCCCGCAGCTCGGAGCAGACCTGAGATCAGCTCACCCACCTGTGCAGCACTAAAGCAGCTGTTTGAAGTTAGGTTTGCAGCCTGAGTGCAACATGCTCTGGAGGGTGACCCTCGCCGTGGCGGCGGTGTGTGTCGGAGGCGTGTGCAGCGGCGTGAGGGCTGACGTGATGAGCGAAATGATCGTGCCCAGGGACTACGGGGTGAAGCTGTGCGGGAGAGAGTTCATCAGAGCTGTCATCTTCACCTGCGGCGGCTCGCGGTGGAAACGATCCACAGAGGGAGAATTAGGTGAGTTCATCATTAGGGGCTCTGTGTGTGTGTGAGATCATTTTGACAAATGTGTCAAAAATTCTGATGACATATTTGAAAGTTTCAGCACCACAGACAGCTCCTAATTCATTTTTCCAGTTATTTGTCTTTAATAGCAGTAAAACTATGAGCCTGATCAACACCTGTTCCCTTCTGCAGACTTGTTCCAGTGGACTTCACTCGGGGATGTCCCAGCGGACGACAGACAGACCTGGCAGCGTGCTGCGGAGCTCAGGCAGAAACAATATCCTCTCCCTGCTGACTCCTCATACTCACTGGCAGACCTCCTGACTCTTTACAGAGCCACAAGCGACAGGCAGCAGCCCTCCCCCGGTGTTCTAGACCCTCCAGGGGGGTCCGCGGTTTTAGGCGAGCAGGAGAACCGAGATGCTGCCGGCTGGTTCGGATCAAGCAAGAAGAAGAGGAACTTTTCTCTGGGTGTGGCAGGAATGTGCTGTAACCAGGGATGCACGAAGAACGACATCGGACGCTTGTGTTGAGGTGATGCTGAAGGCTGGTGTGATGCAGGGGGGGGGTGTAGGGAGGTTAGTGCACACCAGTCCAGCATCAACCATGTCTCATCTTGTTTCTTTATTCTCCTGATTTATCTGAGATTTTAATAAACAGATTATGTTCTATACGTCACGCTTGTCATCTTTATTGTTTTGGAATAAAGTTTAAGTACCGAGTTCATGTGAAATGTTCAGCAGCATCATTATGAGTGACTGAAGTACAAGGAGACGATGTTATTGCACATTAAGCTGCTGTGATCTGATCAACGCCCCTCCAGAACAAAACACATCTGACCTGTAAAACAAAGATCACTTATTATTTTAGTGTTTGTGGAAATGATTTTCATAGGAAACAGTGACATCGCTTTAGGCATCAAATCCTTTAATCATTACATTTATAAGCACTGCTGTCATTTTGCAGACGGTGTAATAAAGGCTTTTCTACAGTTGTAGAAAAAATATTATTTATAGGAATCTTAGTTTATAAAAATATATTTTTTATCCGGTTTTATGTTAAAAGTTAAAACTTTAAACTCTGGACCTAAATATAACAGATTCTTTTTTTATGCTCCAACAGTTTTATTAAACACTGACATTTGTGAATGATTTCTTAAAGCAAACACTGAAAACAATTAAAACATGCTTTAATATCCTTAATTCAATGAGATTTTTGTTTTTTAAACTGCTGCTTATAGAAAACTTCAGTCAGAAAAACCTTAAAATGTTATTTTACCAAAATCTGAACTCAGTAACTCTCTTATGTTACACCAAGACTTAAATACAGCAAAATAATCTCATTTCATAAAAAATCAATCTACATGTTGATGTTATAATGCCCACATCCACGTTTAATAGTCTGTAACAGACATGGTGAGCACAAATCAAGTGTTTTAATGATAAATTTAGCTGAAAGCACTTCCTGGTTCATCATACGGTGTTTTGCACATTGTTGCTTTGTAACATTAAACATTTCATACTGAAATAAAATATATACATTTAATATAAAAACAACACATTCTGATTTTGTTACAGTGAGGCATAATGAGAACAAAAACACAGCTTTTAAAGACTTTCAACATTTATCTGGAATGTTTCATTTTCTCCTTTTATGCATAAAAGATGTAAAAAATCTGTAAATTTCTCATTTGGAGCATAAAATAATTGTAGAAAATTACAAAAAATAAACAACGCTGTTTTTTTCTTAAGTGTAAGAGTTATTCTCACTGTAACAAAGAAAAACCCTGGAGATCTCCATGGGGGGGTCTCCCTTTTTGCTCAAACAGAAGAATTTTGTTTATTTTTCAAAACAAATCAAACCTGATTATGTTTGCAGGAATAAACCTGCAGAGTTTCAGTCTTTAACAGGAGCACTGGCATCTCTTCCTGGTTTCAAGTGCAGTCAGATTACCCACTGATGGATTATTAACAAAATAAAACTTCCATTTGAAACCAGTAAGCAGCAACAGCTGCTTATTCCAACAAAATCACAAAACAAAGGAAATAAGTTATTTTACCATTGAAAGTCCTTGAAAACAGAAATATCGTCTTTGGTGTTGGATGTGGCTGTAGTGTTCCTGCTTTATTCACATCATTTGTAGAAAAAAAAAGTATTCCTTTGCTGTGACTCATGGACGTCGATACGGACGGGTCAAAGGGTCGGGAATCATCGGCGCTCATCCGCCCTTGCTGTCTCGTACGCTGTCCACTCGCTGGATTAAAACCTTAAACGTGGGCCGCTGCTTCAGGTCACCGCCCCAGCACTCCAGCATGATCCTATAAATCTGAGGAACGGGAATCCAAACTGGTCATGCTGATGTAATCCGCATTCAAATAAAAATAGCTTTGAAGTTACAAACCTCCTTTGGACAACCGTCAGGTGAAGGCAGCCTGTAGCCGTTTTTCAGCAGATCAATCAGGTGATAGACGATCATCTGACCTTGCTTTTCGTTCCCCATCTTCTCCATGAAAACCTACAACAGACGTGTCCAGGATCAGAAAACAAAGCTTGGTAGTAATGTACAAATCCACAAGTATTCTGGTCAGCTGGGACTGAAACCAGTAGGTTAGTAAAGATGGATTACCGCTGGGGGGCTGCAGCTCTTTTCGCTGTAGGTGAAGAGTTCATAGAGGACGACGCCAAAACTCCAAATGTCTGACGCCACGGAGAACTTGCTCTCTGTCAGCGATTCTGGAGCATACCTGGAAAACACAAAAACACCTTTGTTCACTCCGTGTTGCTTTTCTGAATCCATATTTGTTTTTATTCTTTCCTATACACAGAGTAGAGGAGATTGTTTTTTATGTTCTAGCTAACAGTTAGCTAAAACTGTTAGCTAGAACATAAAAAACAATCTCCTCTACTCTGGATAAAAAAGAACAGAAAAATATAGAAACACAAAACACTTTTACAAAGTGCATCAGATCGTGTAAGCATCACGCGACGCCCGTTCAGTGTAGCACGCAGCAATTAGCCGCCATTATAGGGGATGGGTGTGTTTCCAGCAGCCGTAAAGCTTTGCGTTTTGGACGGGTCCCAGAAGCGTCACTCCGCTTAACTTAGACTTCCGAGAGTAATTTTACGCGCGCTTCGCTTCCAGAATGCGTCAAGTTCAGCAGTTCAGATCGGGTCAGACAGGAAGTCAAACACGGAAGCAGTGAAAAACATCCAGAAACTTTCAAAATAAAAGTCACGTGCAGATTTCCGCGTGAACTGCCAAGATCACGCGTGATCTTACAATTCTCCGGTGATTTCGGGACCAGCTGCGTGGAACGCTTTTACTGCTGTTTCACATCTAAAATGGTGGCAAAGGAGCTCGCGGGGAAAATTATTACATCATGTGTTCGGTGGAAAAGGCGGGGTCAGAAACATTCAGTGTGAATTCCTCGTCTTCAGATCAAAACGAGTTAGGAACCATGGTGTGGTCCTTACCAGAAGATGGGGCTTTCCCCGGGCTCACTGACAGTGTAGTACTCTTTTCCCTGCGGCAGAACTTTGGTGAGGCCAAAATCCCCGATCTTCACCCTCATCTCGCTCTCCACCAGGATGTTCCTGGTGGCCAGGTCTCTGTGAATGTAACGCTTAGTGCCCAGGTAGTCCATGCCCTGTTAGAAGACACAGTCAGCACCGGTTACACTGGACCGCAGCTCCACAACGCGCTCTAACGCTCTCTGAAGCTACCTTGCAAATCTGCGATGCGTAGTGCAGCAGTTTCTGGGAATCGATGTGGTCCTTGTGTTTGATGAGATAATCCCTCAAGCTGCCGAAGGGGAGGTACTCCATGATCAGACGGAGGTTTCTGCGTCCTGCAGGTGGAGGAGCGGTGGAATAGGGATGAGATGACACGTTAAATCACTAATAATGAGAAACTAAAACAAGATACTGTTTATTTTAACCCATCCAGAGACAGATCTAATAAAAACAAACCCACTCTAGTTTTCTATAATCAGTAACCAAACCGTCCCTTCCTACCTGCACTGTAACACACTCCTTTGTACTTGACAATATTTTCATGATGAAGCGATTTGAGGATTTCAATTTCCCGTTCGAAGTCGCGGAGGTGCTCGGCGGTGCTGTGCTGCAGCTTCTTCACGGCCACCACCTCCCCCGTGCTGTCCTGCAGGGGGTCGTACCGGCACATCTCCACGCTGCCGAAGTTCCCCTGAAGACAGACAGAGCCAAATTCCCTGTATTAGCTTTCAGAGTGGTGGATATCTCCAGACCTTTGACCAGTAGTGTGTGTGTGTGTGTGTTACTTTGCCCAGTTGCTTGAGGAAAATCAAATGCCTCTCCTCAAACTGAGCCGGCTCGTGGCTCACAGAGGCCCAGGGGAAGCCGAGCTCTCGGATCCTGCCGGGCACCATGTCACTCTCCACCAGCAGCTCATAATCTGCAGCATCACATTAAAAACGACCTGGTTATAAGACCCAAAGTGACGAGTGTATTTCCACGGGTGTAGTCGTCTCCCACCTGGAGTGAAGAGGCTGTTGAGATCTCTGATAATGGCTCTGAAGGAGGGTCGGTGTAACGGCTCGTAGTCCATGCAGCTGTTGATTAAATTAGCCAGTTCGGTCCATTTAGGAGCCGGCAGCTGGTGGCGGTCCTCGTAGAACAGGTTCTTCTGGAAATTAGAAAACAAATAAAGCACAATGTTGAGCTGGAAAATTCTACAAATGTTCTGGGCAGACGAGAGAAATTCATCAGTTCAATATTAATGGTTCTTATAGTTTTAGTGAGTCAGAGAACTGAGATCTGTCCAGCTTTAAGTGTTGATTAATCATAATGATGATGTCACTTCCTAATCCCATAAATCATTGTGTCACTAAACAACTTACTTATTTTTTAAATGGTGAAGCAGAAATAAATGTGATTTTTTTTTTCAGCTTCACTATTAATTTAAATCAGATTTCCATTTGATTTGTTCCATTTTGGACCATTTTAGCCTCAGAAAAGTGAAGTTGAATCAGTTCAGGTTACTTCTTAACACTCAAATTTCACAGAACTTTTAAACTCCTGCATGAATCCCAAACATTCTGAGTGTGAGGTAAAGACACCATGTCCTCAGTGAGCCAAACAAGTGTCAAAACCATTTTTCTCTTTTTTCCACACGGACTGTAACTTTAATTAAAATAATTTTCTCTAATTAAACTTGACTCAGTGATTTTGTGGTCGTGACCTTTGAGCAGTCCAGTGTGCTGAGGGGTTTGTCCCCCCCACTGCAGATCTCCCACAGAGTCGTCCCAAAGCTCCATTTATCTGTGGCTAAACTCAGATTATTTCGGTTCTCGATGAACTCGGGGGCCACCCAGGGGATACGTTCCACCAGAACTGGGCGATCATGGTAGAGGAAGAAAGAAAAAAACAGATTTTATGTGTTGTCTCACAGCGGTGATGACAGAAGACGGAGCTGCGTCTCTCACCTTCCTTGGGTAGCACGGCGATGCCGATACCAGGATCGCTCAGCTTGATGAAAGGCAGACTCCCCGTCCTCCGATCCTCCTCTCTGATCAGGAGAACGTTCTTAGCACAAACATTTCCATGAACCAGGTGTTTGTCCTCCTTTACAGAGACACGAGAGGAACATCAGGAAGGTCCACAGTTCATAAGGAACATTTAAAATATCACATCCTTTTATTTCGGTGCTAAAGGATCCTAAATGAGTCGTCTCTAGTTTGGGACGTCTTACCAGATAGTGCATAGCCCAGGCTAGCTGCTTAGCCACCTCTAACTTCCAGGTGATGTTTACAGAGTTTTTCTTCTTTCTCAGGTAGATGTCCAACGAGCCAAATTTACCGTATTCCTGCACCATCATGTCTGACAGGGAACAGGAGACACAACTCAGGCTACTCCCTCAGGCTCATCATTCTTATGTTTGCTTCTTTTCAGATTAAAAAATATATCCTTTTAGGATGTTTTACTTATTGAAAAACTACATTTGTAGTGTTTTTTTTAACAACGTAAATAATCTGCACTAAATAATGTAAAAATATATTGTGCTCTGTTGGGATATTTGACCACCTGAATGACGTTTTTTTCCATATATTGTAAACCAGTGGTCCTTGAGGGTCACTATCCTGCACGTTTAAGGTGTTTCCCTGCTTTAACTCGTCTGATTTAAACGGCTAAATGACATCATTAGCAGGTCAACTTCTGCAGAAGCCTGTTAAAGACTGACCGACCCAATCAGGTATGAAGAGGTAGAGAAACATCTGAAACCAGCTGGTTGGTACCTCTCGAGGGCAGAATGTAGTGATCACGGCTATAAACTCGTCTTTCCATTTCAAAGCTTTGTCTATGTGTTTGTTTTAGGCTCTTACTTTCATCTCCACAAACACAAACGCCGTAGTTGAGGAGCAGGTGCTTATGGGAAAGCTGGCTCATCATGCTGGCGGCCTCGAAGAAGGACTAGGGGGGAAGGGGGGGAGGAGAGATTTAATTTGAGCCCATCAACCCATCATGATACTGTTATTTATGAGACTTTTTATGTCCTCCGTTGCTCTCTGGCTTCATTCATTCATTCATGAGGCAAACCTCAGAAAAGCTGCGATGAGCCTTGTCCAGAATCTTGATGACGACGTCGATCTGGTGAACCTCGCCGTAGTCTCCCAGCTCCTTCCTCACACCACGAACGATCTTGGTGAACGTTCCTCTACCCAGGCTTTCATTCTGGGAAAAAAATATTATTACTTCATTAAACTGCAATGCAAAGATGAGAGAGAGAGAGAGAGAGAGAGAGAGAGAGAGAGAGAGAGAGAGAGAGAGAGAGAGAGAGAGAGAGAGAGAGAGAGAGCATTTGTACTTTAAAAATGGTAACAATTAGGTTTTTTTCAGGTTCAGCTCTGATGTTATTTCTTAGTTTAACACTTGTCTGGGTTCCAGATCATAAAACATCTGGTGAACATCTGATTTTGGGTTTTGGTACCACTGAGCATCTGAAGCACAAACTTTCATTTATACAGAAATGCTAAAAAAAAAAAAAAAAAAAAAAAGTATGTCGATGGTCAAAATTCACATTTTTTCATTAAGTTAAAATATTTAACGAGCTGAGACAGTAATTTGGCTCTCTGGACTTCCTTTTAACCCAAATCTAATTTTAATGACGTGGCTGAGATAAAAAATTGATTTCCTGGTGTGCAAACATCCATCCCACAGACTAAATGAACTATTATGTGGCCCAGCAGGCTTGACCTCAGCTGACAGAATCTGATTCACTGTTAGACCAACACACAGAAGACCAGACTTCCTGTCTGCAAATAAAATATCCTCCATGGCCCAACACGGGCTCAAGGGGGCGCCAAAGTAAAGCTTTTAACCAACTTCAAGACCAAGCAGGAAGTTTGGTCTCTTTTATCTGCTTTCAAAGTGAAAACACAACAGATCCTGAATTAGTTTGATGACTGGTGCGTTTTTCTGAGTCTGATTTGTCCCTCAGAGCATGTCGAGATAAAAACAAGTCAGTGGAAGAGGATCGCAGCAGAGCTCCAGCTGGTGGTTTCTGTCTCAGATCCAGGTCTCTTTATTAGCTGAAGCAAGTAGAGTCATCCTGCAGGACTCCTTCATGTTGCAACAATTCCTGTTCCCTCAACATGTGCCTCTAAAAAAGGTCTGAGAGCTTCCTGTTTATTTTGGCTCCACACACAGGTTAGAGCCCTTGTGACTGGCTGGGAACACACAGATTATAGCCTTTGTGCAGATTAGGAATAAAAATCGACTGGAAAAAAGGACATAACATAAGGAACATTCATCATCAAATGAACGGCACAAAGACACAAACAGGAAAAGCTAAAGTAAGCGTTGTCTTACGAAGCTAAGGTCCTCCTTACGGATCTTGTGGAAAACCATGTGACTGATGTGTTTGTGGAGCAGTGGGAAGAGAACAACCTCTGAAACTTGATTGTTTCTGCAAACCAGCAGGTTGGTTTTATCTAAAAAGAAACATGCAAAAAAGATCCAGGTTAAAAATGTCCATTTTTAAGTCGTCCTTCACATGTTTCAACGAGTTCAAGATTCTAATGTTTGCGTTTAAAGGTATTCACGGTCTCGCCCCTTCTCACATCTGTGAAAGTCTCTCGCTGCAAAAGCATGGCAGAGAAACAAGGTCTTCAGGTCAATTCTATTTACATGTTCCAAGATCTAAATACAGACGGTGGGGTGATCGCTCATTCTCCATGGCAGATCCAAAGCTGTGGAACAAACTGACCACTGACGTTTACCCTGTTTACATCTGGACTAAAGACACACCTCTTTCACTTGCTTTTGAATACCTTGTGCTCTTGAGTTTAGCATTTTAATGTTATTTTTATTGCTGTTTTTACAGTGGTTCTTAAATGTTTGATTTATTTTAAAATGTTGTTTTAAACGTTAACCACTCTAACCTTTTGGGCTGGGCGGACAACATCTGGTCAGCTGGAACGTATGTCCGTCTGTACGGAGCTCCTCCTTTTGGTAACAGTGCATCAGTTCCCTCAGAGAGCCGAAGCTCCTCTTGGTCCCACTCAGGATGAACTCTCCGGACTCCGTCTTCACAATGGGACAGTGTTTGTACTCCACCATCGACTCATACTGAGAATCCAACACAGACACAGTCAGGTGTACAGAATAAATATGAGCAGCTTTCTTTTATATTTAGATTTCACAGCTCTGAGGTTAGAAGCGCTCGCCCAGTCTGATAATGAATGTTTTTATGTTTCTGTATTGCTTCTCAGGGGAAAAAAAACAGTCCATTGTGCGGGTAGGTGGGGTTTGCAACGATACGTTTGTCCTTCCATCCATCGTTTACCGAGTCGAGATGTGTGTTTAAATGTAGTGTATCCAGGCCAGCGCTGGCCACATGAGTGCCTGAGAAGAATCTCATTTTGCGGCCCATTCCGTTAAGATGATCCTGCTCTTGGTGAGGACGGACATTTTTCCTCTTTCTCCTACTAACCCTGTCTTGCCTGCTACTCTTGTCATGTCAGTCTATCTAGAGTGTCTCCCTGCATTTTCCTCTGGATTTTTTTCTCTGTTTCAACCATGGATCTGGTCAGCTGGTCTCTGAATGCAATTGATGAAATTTTCTCTACCTGAAGAATGGCTAAGGGAGAGCCCTTGTGCCCTGACGGAATGCACTGTGTTGGATATGTGATGGACTCCTGGGGCGAGCGAAAGATGTCCATGGAGGACGTAAAAAATATTTATATAATAGGACTAATAAAAATCGGGTTTCTGCTGTTTGGAGTGGGCGGGTTCTTGGTGTATCGCAAATTTCAAAAGCTGTCGGGAGCAATTGGCAAGCTGTCTGACCTCTACGAAGGGATGTGCCCCACACCTTCCCCCGAATCCTCACACGGGCCTGCAAGCTTCTTAGATCAGCTCTCCTTGAGGTCATATCGTTACATCTTAAGCGATGGATGCACTACAGACTCAATGCTTTCCTTATTCCTTGAGCCTACTTCACACCCCTGAGCAGAGGAGGTTGGAGGGCGTGCTGGATGCTGCAATCTCAAAGGGGATCCCAGCCCCTCCTACCTACCACTTGAAGCTGTAAACTTGCTGATAAACTTAATCTAGAATAGATTAATGAAGTCTCTAGTGGTTTCCCTGTGAAGAACTAAACTAGAAATGAAAAACTTTTTCAGATGGAGATGAACCACCTGAGTAAATCTCTGCATACTTACCCCCACGATGAAGGACATGAAATATTTGTCATACTCCTTGGGGCTGCAGCGGAGGATGTACAGGCCCTGGCAGTTACCCGAGTGGCGCAGCTTACTTATTGTGAACTCCATCCTGTGATCAAAGAGAAACAATGGGCCCTTTGTCTGACGATTCTGTGGTTTTGGGTGCATGACAAACACACGTGATGTGCTGAGTTTGTGTTCTGAGTGGGACACTCACAATGTAGGGCCGTGGCAGCAACTCTGAATGCACTCGAGAAGTCTCGGCGGAGCGACCTCTTTACACAGGTAGTGATGCGCATCGGCGACCAGTCGGTAATATCCATCAACTAACGAGACGAACGACAGCGCCCCCGACAGCGAATGGAACTCCAGTTCCTTGATGATGCCCAGAGGGAGAGAGAGAGAAGAGAAAAACAAAATGAATCAAGAATTTTCCACATGGATTAGACTAAATTTGTTGCCATTTCTTATGCAGAAGGGTTAGAAAGTCACATTAAGGTATATCTGCAACAGTAACTTGACACTACTGTATTTTAATGATTGTCATATGATTTAGGCTTTTAATGATTTATTTAGGTTCTTTCTCCAGAGGATGATTACACATACAACTTTAGTTGATATTTAAAAAGAACTGGCTGGATTTTCTCTGTTCCACAAAGGGTCAAAATCATAGATAAAGCCTTTATTGAATAGTGTTGAGGGTTCTACAATGTTCATTTTGATGTCTTGTTACTGACCACAACAGACTGCATATGATGGTTTCTCTTTGGACTTGTCTGACAGCCCTTATTAGATTGATCAATGCCCATATGTCCCTCACAGATGAATGGAAATTGGTTTGGATGTTCAGGAACATTCTGAGACCATCGAGGCTCAAGCCCATCATGAACTAGAAACTACAGAAGATCTGTGTGTCCGTCTACAGGGAAGCTATTTTTACATCACCATGGACTGAGAGGACCAAGAAAGAAGCTCCTGGTTCACAAGAGACACCCTCAAACTCAATGTATATCTGTGGCTGTCCCCATGGAGGAGACAAATGTCCTCTGGAGAAACATTCTATGGTAAGAAGAAACAAGATTGAGCTGTTTGGACACAATGACAAATGGCAATGTACAGCGCTTTATCAAATCAAAGGACTCTAAAGCGCTTTACACTACAGTCATTCACCCATTCACACACACAAACTGATGGTGATGAGCTACATTGTAGCCACAGCTGCCCTGGCGCACACTGACAGAGGCAAGGCTGCCAAACAATTGGTACCACCAGTCTTTCCGACCACCACCAGCAGGCAAGGTCAATGAAGTGTCTTGCCCAAGGACACAATGACTGAAACGGAAGGAGTGTGGGTTTGAACTGACAACCCATCCGCTACAGGACAAACTCCTACCTCTGAGCCACCTTCGCCCAAAAGATTGTTTTTGATGGAGTCGAGCCTTAAAATGCTTTACCAACTGTCAAGCACAGTTGTGGTAGCATCATGCTATAGTACTGGTGCATTGGACAAAGTAAACAAAATGAGGATAACCTCCAAAATAATCTAATTCATTGGGTGAAACCTGGACCCAGATGGATGGTCCAACAAGAAAATCATTCAAAAAACAAATCTGATCTGGTTTCTGAACGGATTAAGTTTCTGAAGTGGCCTTCCCTAAGCCTCAAACAATATTTGTGAAGTATGCTTAAAAGCCAAGTCCATGCATTAAAACAATTCTGCCAAGAAGAATGGACAAATATCGGACCAGAAGGTTGTTGATGGCTACAAAAACACATGGTCCATGTACAAATTGCTAAAGGACATTAAACCAAATATTAGTGAGCGTTCATGCCGATGTTTGAGCCTGTATGTTCGTGTTGACCCTGTGAGTAACGTTCTACGTTTTCACTAGTAGATTTAGGTCGGATCATTTGTTTTGGTCACTTCTATTCCTGATTAAACCCTCATTGTTGATGTTAACAAAAGAAACCAAGGTTTCTCGTCTTTAAATCATATCGTAGAGATACGAGGCTCACAGACTGATGATCAGTGACTTAGATGACTTGCAATTGCTATTTTAGAGGTAACAGAGGTAAGAACTGTACCAGGATCTGGTTGTCCTGTCTGGTGAGGGAAACGATGCGACTTTCTGCTGAGCCTTCCTTACTGCCCTGTTTGATGCTGATGTCGATCACCTCTGGGAAGTCGCAGTAGACCTGCAGCTCCCGAATAAACACATCATTAGTTTTCATTTACCCAAAAACACCAGGGTGAATCACACCAACCCATCTCCTGCTCTTCACCTCCTCTGCCTCGTGCTCCACTGTGCCTTTACACCAAAGAATGCCCTTGTTGCCGCTGACGATGATGGTGGCCTCTTGTGAGGAGAGGTCAGTGACCTGGAAGCGCTCTGAGTAGAGCGAGGGCAGCAGCATCTCCAGGCTTATCAGGTATTTGAGCTTGAGGTTACAAACTGTGGCCTTGCACTCGCTGAACTGCTGGATGAACTTTTTAAAGCGATATCGGATTCTCTTCCGAGTCAACAGGTTGTAGCTTTGGATGTGGCTCTGCATGCACCTCGGCAGGAGCGACTTGTAGCTAAAAGCAAAGAAGGCATTTGTGTTTCGGTGCAGATGGAGGCGGAAAAAACATAAAATAAAAAGAGGAGTCAGTTCAAAGAACAAACACGCTCAGCATTTTCACAAGAAAAAAATGAAAGAAAAAAAAGCACTTAAAGGCAGTTTCAAATGTTTAAAGTGAACCATAAAAATGTAAAGTTGAACATTTCAAACAGAATAACTAACAAAGATGTCAAGACATAAACCAAGGAGCCAGAGTTTCATTCAAGCATCGAACAAGTAAATGTTAGGGAAAAAATATTTTTAGACTTTATTTTCACTTTTTATGACAAAATCCAACTCACCTTACTTTTTAATTAGTTTAATTTGCAGTAAAATAATTAATTTATGCCATTTTAGGAGAATTTCTTCCACATACACGCCAAGAAAATTCAAAATTTGTAACATTTAAAATATAATACTTTTTTATTAATTTTTTAATGACTTTTTTTACTGAGTAGTTTTTTGTGCAAGCAATATAAAGAAATATACAGCGTCCCATGTTCAATAGATAACTTATTGTTTTATTTTCACTTCTTTAATCTCACAATAATAGCACAGTTTCTGTTCAGTCTTTATTCATAGCATCAGAAAGTAAAAGCTGTCTCTAATTTTCACATACATCCATATAACTACATTTAACATCAAGTTACACAATCCTTGTGCTGATTTAGGAAAGCAGTCGTGTCTCCTACCTGGTGTTGTTGTAGATGTCCACCGGTAAGCGATCGCTCTCTTTAGCCAGCCTCATCATGTCCAGCACAGCCATACCCAGACACTCCTCCTGAGCTTCATGACTCACGGGAATTTGAACCCGACCGCTCAGAAAGTCGCTACGCCACTGGAAAAAAGATAAAATGATAAAAGGTAGATGTATAAAAAAAACATTGAATTTAAATGGAATTGGCATTAATCAAGTTAAAACTGGGACCCATTACAGTGGGTGGCGACATGCGCCCTTTCATGTTGGCATTCTTCATGTTAACTTATAGCAACCACAGACATATATACATAGATGCCCAGTGGACTGGCACTGCATATTGGAGCTGCCGTAGTGGCCGGCTGCCATCTTAGATGGGTCTCCATTTGTCCCCAGTGCATTCATTTCTACTGAGGAAGGTTCTTACCCAACTAAAAAACACATTTTATCAAACTTTTTCACAAAATCGGATACATGATATGGCATGATAATTAAAATATAAATATAATTAAACAAAATAAATGAAAATAAATAAAAATATAAAATCCCATCAGGTAGGCTAGAAAAGTCAATATCCAATGTGATCTGTTTTCAATAGTACGCCTGTTGTTGCAACCGTAGGCTGCACAAAAATGGTCAGAGTTGCTCACTCTGCGTTGACTCTGCGAGACCCATCCAATATGGCGGCGACGCTGTTACGCTCTCCAGCAACCAATGGGGTGTTTACATATTCATGTCTATAGCCCTTTTTATAAGACACACCATGCCGGCAAATCAGCGCAATATTACCGCAACGTGTTTCTTATGAACGCGCTATGGCGGCATCACGTTGCGGGAATTTTGCGGCATTCGTGCCGCCACGCTTGGTAGTAATATTGCGGTAATATTGCGGTAATATTGCGGCTTCGCCGGTCTTATAAACGCACATTAAGCCTTGGCGCAAAAGAGGGAGGTGTCATGACCACGTGATGAATTAATGCTGCGCTCCAGCCGGGAACTTTATTAAAAATGAAAGTAAACAAGCGCTTAAGTTTCACGTTTGTAAACAGAACCAGCTGAGATGATTAACTGGACCGATGCACAGCTCCGGGAGCTTCTCTCCGTTAGATCTGCAGCTCAGATCATCTGACAGCTCACAGGGATGGTGGAGGACACACCTGTAGCTGGTTGTTAAAATAAAAACTTAAGGAGCGCTGCTTCGATCGCAATAAAAAGCAAGTTATGTCCAAAATACACGGAAGTCCACGACAGTGCAGAGACCGCCCCCATACCTCCTTTTTGCCGCCATCGCGTAATCTTTTATAAAACTGACATGATTGCGCAACATTACCGCCACGGTCTGAGCTCTTATAAACGACCTTAGGCTCCCTGATGCCGCATCGGCATTGCGGCAAATTGGCGGCATTGTTTTATAAAAAGGGCTTATGATAGCAACACAAATAGTAAACAAACGCTGGCGGGAGTGAAGCAGACGGAGTTAAAACAGGATATGCACAATAGCTGAAGGATTGTACAACAACAACGCTGCAGCACAGCTTATGTGGTACGTACTGCACTGCTTGATGGTGTTACTTTGTGGTGATGACATTATTACTTCTGGAAGGGGAGTGCCCAGCCGGTCACAGCTTGGCTATGCTGTTTACATCCAGAGGAATCTGGTTTCTAACAGCACTATCTGGGTACCTCCGCTCGATTAGAACTAGCCCAGTTCAGTTTGACTTCAGCCACACTGTCGTGTTTACATGCATTATAAAAGTCCAACTTCAGTCGAAATAAGCTGATAATTCAGTTTTCTGACGTTGCAAGTATGTCATGACTCAGCTCTTTATGTGATTGGGACACTGGCAATGAAAATATATATGTCAAGATGGATGTGTGAGATTTACACAAACGTGGAAACAGGAATGCAAATGAAACAGATGATGAAAATGTTTAGAAATATAAACAAACCCCATACGTACATGTACAGACACACAAGTAAACATAACTGTCACAACCCTGTCACCCTAGGTAACCCCTGTTCCTCATTTTGGCTTCTTAAAAAAATTACTACTTAACTTCTTGTTTTCAAAATTGTAAACAACAGTGAGCTGAAAGACTGACTGGCAGTCGGTCAAAGATGAGGAAATGTGCACATTTTATCTCCACCCAACAGTTCCTCTTATCACTGTTATGAAACATTTAAAAAAAAGGACAAAGAAGCAAAATTTACTGAATAGTTTAGCGAAAAGCAACTGAAACAAAGAAATCCAAAGATTGATGATTGCTACAAAACTGAGACTAACCTGAGCAAACAGGTAGGCCATGACACAGTCATCCATGACTGGACTCTCCATTCCTTTGGACAAACCATATCGATGAGCACAGGAGGAGTTACTGCCGTTATACCAGCCAGGAAAATAGTATCTGGACACAGAGAGGGAGAGGAGTGGTCACAGAACAAGGAACACAAAAACATGAAAAATCCAAAAAGTGGAAATTCTGATCTACCTGATTCTGAGGTGCAGGCTCTCATCGTCTGTGTGGTGCAGTTTAAAGACGTGATTAGGAGGAAACCACACTTGGTCACTTTCTCTCATTAGGCCAAACAGGCTGCAGTACACTGGAGTAATGGCTGGAAAATAAAACAAATAAAAATATGAGTAAATTGTCTTTATTGTTGCTAAACACAAGTTATCAGCTATGGAGAAGGTCAGACGCAACAAAGTCTCACCAATGTTGTCCCCTTAAATCAGGGTTTTATTCTGGACAGCTCTTACACTAACCAACATATTCATCCATACAGTTAGAACTGAGTTATTCAAAGTGTGGCCCAAGGGCCATTTTAGGCTCTAGCAGTGATTTTTGCTGCCTTCTACTATAGTATTCAAACACGGTATGAATATTAGCCTGCTGGAACAAAATAGTAAAGAACTTTTTTAAAAACTTTAGGGAAAACATCACTAATGAAATCTCTTAAAATATAAAAGCATAGATAGGTAGGTACCGAGTATCTGTATTTTTACCATATTTTTTGCTTTTATTTTATTTATTTTAATACGGACTTTTACTAAAAAGCTGATTTATGAGCACCATTCATAGTAGTGACCCATAATTAGTTTCTGTGGCTAAGAACAGAAAACAGAATACATTTTTTAAGATAAAAAAAAACTTACAACAATCGACCCAACAGACGCAGGTCATTTAATTGTTTTTATTTTAATAAAGAAAACATATGAGACCCTTTAAATGATTCAGATCTACAGTTTTATTTAAAAAAAACATAATACTGTACATGTTTACTTTATTATTGCGTAGGAAAAATAGTTAGCAGTAACTTACAATAAATCATTTTTCTTTTATTTATTTTGCAAAAGGTACTTTAAACTTGACAATTTAGGCCCGTGAGGCACAATGTTTATTTTTGTATTTATATTTAACCAGGAAGAAAATCCCATCAAGATTAAAAACCACTTTTTCAAGGGAGACCTGGTCAAGATAGGCTCCACGTGTTTAGATAAATCATCTCAGTATTGTGTAGGGGTGGGTGGTAAGGCCCAACATAATTTGATATATGATAATATTCTGACTATAATGATAAATCTGAAAACATTGTTAACATTGATTCACTGTTATCTGGCAGTAATACTAGAGCTCTATGAAATCTGTTTTATTTCTCCTAATTTCTGCTTTTTCTGTTTTTATTTTCCAGAATTTTGCTTTTCTAGATCTATTCAACCTAAAACATGTATAATTATAAAGTGAATGAATAATAAATCAACAAATCAGTCGCTACAGAATCCAGAATGTAATGACTGTTACTTAACTTTCACAAATATTACAAAGTGCTGCGGTTCTGCAGAACACAGAGTGCTTCTGCAAAGTCTTTAAACCGTCACATTCATTCCTGTAGAAAGGGTTTCCCTGCCATTAAAACATCTGAATGTAAGGCCAGAGAAAAACGTGGGAAAAAAATTGGTAAATGTTTTCAGTGTTTTTGCTGCACTTTGTGGTTGTGCTGAAGTCTCCTGTCTATGGCTGAAGCACCACAGCAAGCTGGGAGAATCCCCCAGAGAACCCCTACCACCTCACAGCTGCAACCTCAGCATCTGAGTCCTTCAGTGAATGCACACACACACACACACACACACACACACACACCAAAACACACAAGCACGCACACATTAGGGATGTGAATCTTCACCACTGAGACCGATTCGATACGTATCTCGATACACTACCAGCTACACGGTACATTAACGATACGGTGAAACCCTCTGATGATACGATTCGATTCATCCCTGCTGACGATTCTTTAATGATTTGAAAACGATTTTCGATTCGATACATTTCATGATGCGATTTGAAACGATTCAACACATTAAAAACATCTTCCAACCCATATCTGATTTTTAAATATCAAAATTATTTCCTTCTCCTCTGTGAAGGATGTATTTGATCCTCTACTGTTTTTGATTAATCCAAAAATTCAACATTAAAAGACAATGCACTTCATGAGTGATATTTTACATATACATATTTTTATTGCTACAATACTTGAATTAAGGGAGTTGAAATGAGGTTTAGACAGAAAAATAAACCAACAGAATCAGAAAATGATTAGAGTTCATCATATAATTATTAGTTTGAATGCTGTTAAGCATTCAAACTATTGTTTTCCTGTTTCTCTTTATTAGTTTGAATGCAGTATGCATTCAAACTATTGTTTTCCTGTTTCTCTTTATTATTAGTTTGAATGCAGTATGCATTCATTAGTTTGAATGCAGTATGCATTCAAACTATTGTTTTCCTGTTTCTCTTTATTATTAGTTTGAATGCTGTTAAGCATTCAAACTATTGTTTTCCTGTTTCTCTTTATTAGTTTGAATGCTGCAAGCATTCAAACTATTGTTTTCCTGTTTCTCTTTATTATTATTCTTCTTCTTCTTCTTATTCTGCTTCCGTACGTTTTTTGGACCTTTTCAACTCCTTCAAACTTTCAGCAATTTCAACAAATGTGGTATCAAAACGTTCAGCTCGTTCAGGTCTTTCCGGCTATGACTTTTGG
>SSNS01000021.1:2001014-2155280 GCA_006937985.1 Aphyosemion australe | reverse complement strand
CTCCACATACATTCAGCTGATTTTGACATTTAAGCACAATTTAAGCTTCAGTTCATTTCTTAAGCATCTTCAGCTATCAGTTTCAAAACTCAGCATATGCTGCTAAATTCACAGTTCAGCTAATTGTGAAAATTTACCTATTTCACTATTGCTACTGAAATACCAGAAGTTTAAACATTTCCACTGTCCAGCTTTGTAAACTTTGTATGGAGATTTCAGCTTTCTGCTGTTTAGCAGTTTTTCTTGATTCTTCACCTATTTTTTTTGAGCTTCATAACATTTCTTAGAGATTTTTGCTCATAAATCTTCAAATCCATTCAGCTCATTTTGACAATTAAGCTCATTTTAAGCTTGAATTCATTTCTTAAGCACCTTCAGCTATCATTTTAAGCAATTCAGCATTCAAACGCATTTCTGCTAGAAATGCAATTAATCTAGTTAGTAATTATTATGAAACACTAAATATTGTAATGATCCATATGTGGCAATATTAAAAGCTGTTGTAGCCTAATGTTACTGTTCCTTTAAGAGAATAGTCCAAGCTGAAATGTGAATTTATCTCAGCTGTTTATTGGACTTCTCTGAACCAAAATGCCATTCTGTCTGTTGTTTAGTTCTGCACAAATGTTACAATAATAAGGAATTATCTTAAATTACCTCACACAAAGCTTTAGTTGCGCAGATCAACAAGAATGCTTAGAAGAATACGCTGCTGCAGAAACCGGTCACACGACGGACTTCAGAAAGTTTTATTTTGACAAGACAGGAAGCACGTACGTCGGTTAATTTTGTCCCATGATGGTTTTTCTCATAGATATCATATATATTGCTAGATGCCTTAACTGGGAGTCGACAGCGTTCCTACACGGCGGCCATCTTACTTCGGACAGCTTACGTTCCGTTCTCAATGGTAGCAGATGGAAGGTGAGTGAACAACTTAAACAAAAACACTCTTAACTCGATGAAATATTAACGGATTTACAAGCGGGTTGCATTATTACAAACCTTATAACACATAGGCCTGAGACGACACACTTGCACATTTTTAAATTAACGGGCCAAATCCGTCATATTTTACAGCCACATCTCTGGCGTTTATAACAAATCAAACCAAAAATCGGTTGAAAATTGAGCAAGTTAGAGTTATTTAAATAGAACATGCACCATTGACACCTATGTTACGAAAGGGGGCAGCTGTCCGAAGTAAGATATAATGCAATATACATGATATCTATGGTTTTTCTAACTGGCTGCGCACCACCTGGCCTCCGCTAAAAGAGAATGATGGTGCGTTCAAATCGCCTCAAAAACGAGGACATGGCAGGTAAACAATGAAGTAATCGATGTAACCATAATTTTAACCGATGAGAGACATGAACGGGAAGATACATTGCGATACGGCCGTCAGTTATAACCGATGCGCACTGAAGCTACCGGTGCAGTCGCATCGCTATCGTCATGAGCGAACCACCGGTTCATATCGGTGAATCTCTCCATCCCTAGCACACATACGCATGCACGTATGTACACAGAGATCCATAGTTTGTGTTACAGTTACAGTATCACACACTCATGCTTAAACATAGCTTCATTTTTATTTTAGCCATTTTTAGGTCAGTCTTTAGCTGTTTTTTGTTTTATTTTAGTTAGTAAATTATTATGAGATCGTAAACTTTTCTAAATAAATGTGCTTTTTTTTCAAACCTCCTAAAAAGGTGTTTTACCAATTATGCTATGCAGAGATAGCTGACAGAAAATCATCATACAACAGGAAGCACTCAAGTATGAAGCAAGAGCAAGAAAACAAGAGACGCACTAAAAAGGAAGCATACTCAACCACACAAGGGGAAGTAACGCTAAAGTTTCAAAAGCAAGACCCACCTTGTTTAATAAAATATCAAATGCTCCACAGCTGAGTAAACAACTCAGAATGACATGAAGGGGATTTTTACTGTTTGGGATGTAGCAAAAGTCCTTAAAATAGACGAATATATAGCATCATTGTTTCAGAAATAACTAAAATGTTCAAAAATTTTATTTATTTTCAAGTACTATTATGTTAAAAAGGAGTACAGGGAAGGTGAAAATGTTACATCACATGCTGGTTGCAACAAGCCTATAAGCTAATTTGACCAACATTATGTTGACAGTTTTAACAGAAAACAACTGGACTTTCCTGGGTATCTTGAAAATATACCTTCACTATTTTAAGATAACCAGAGAAGTCCAGCTGTGTAGGATAAAAACTGTAAAGATCATCATGTCCTGGATGACTGAGAATCGACCATGATTGTGATCCGAACATGTTCATCCTTGGGCCAACCCACACTACAAAGATGCAGCACGAGTGACAACTGTGGTTACACCATGAATGGGACAAGAGGCAGCAGGGCAGAAAACATGTGAGGATGCTAAACAATGATAAACCAGAAAGTAAAAAAGTATAAATGAGAGCGAAACAGAAAGAAGGGACAGATAAAGAAAGAGGAAGATAATTAAAAAGTCTTTATTATCAGCTCGAAGGGAAATGGTGCAAGAATGTGTTTGGCAGAAAGGAATGGAGGAAAAGAAAAAACAAAAACATCCTTTGTAGAAAACGAGGGAGGGGAAAAGAAACATGCTCAATTAAAACACACAAAGAAAGAACACTGAGTGCTATCTGCACAGGCTGGATTTTCCAGTAAAACCAGTGAGAGTTTGGCGACAGGAAGAACTGATGAAGACTAAAGTTAAACATGTCGTACAAATGTGTTTCACACGTTTTAGACTAGGAGCGGTTTGTCAGTGAAGAACAGAACACCAGCTAAAAAGCAAAAGTTAGCAATAATACAAAGACACCCAGATGTGGTGTCAAAAATGGGGCCATGTTTACCGGTGAACTCTAAAAAGGATCTGACTGTGACGTGACAGCTCTCAGTTCAAACAGAACAGGATGTTTCTCAATATTTTTATGCTTTTTTCCCCACTTGAGATGAATCTTTCTTTACTTTAGCAAAAACTTAAGCAAATTGTAAATAATGAGCTTAAATGTTCCCTAAAGGTACATTTCCAGCATATAAAGTGACATTTTGCACGTTTGGGCAAATCTGAGAAGTGAAATGCTCGTGTAGCTCACCACATGCTTTCGCAGCAGCAATGCATAACTCCTCTGCCACGTATTCTCCAGGTGGAAATGTGAGCGTGTCTTCCAAATGGTCGGCCCCCTCTCGAGTCTTCCCTCGGTGATAAAGGTGGACAGTTAAAACGGTGCTCTTTATGTCGTGTTTGGGATCGTGTCCGTTGGCTGCGTTGGGTTCTGAGAGGAGGATGTTCTCAAGGGTTGGTGGACTGGATAATGGTGTGTTCATGTTGGTCAGCAGAATACAGGCCATGAGCTGCTTACAGATCACATCCACCTGCCATGAAAAGCAATACAACAGGGAACAAAAACAACACTGAGTTAAAAACATACGGATGGGTCTATCTGACTCTGTGTTTTCTACATAAGTGGTCCGCAAAGCTATGCTTCGGATCCAGTCAGTCTTCAAATTATTTAAATAGTTTAAAAAAGAAAAACTAAGAAAACTGGTCACAGGTGGATATGATGTGTTTACATTGTCAAAGATATCAAATATATGAATCACTTATACTACTTATAGCCAAGGTCATGCCTCTGTTGCCGTTTTAATGTGAGTTAGAAGCTGGAAGGTTTGAAAACCATGTTTCTACACAGTCGTTCCTAAAGTTGGGGCTATGCCCCACTGTGGGTTGCAGATTTTGAGGCCCTGAGATGAAACCAAATAAAATATATAATTTTTGGAGTCTGCCTTATTCAAGATAAATGCCACAGCTAATCTGCATTACCAAACACCAAATGGCTATAACTAGGGATGCACTGATACCAGATATTTTCAAACCGAGTACTTTCTTTTGAGTACTTGCAGATATACGAGTACCAATGTGAGTACTAATAAATGCCGTTACACTCCCTGCAAATAATTTTAAATTGTTTTATTTTCATTAGGAAAATTTTCTGGAAACAAATGCACACTTTTGTAGTGCATTATGCTTCTATAATACTACCTTTCTCTAGAACTTTTATAGAGCTAAAAGAAACTCTCTCAGAAGAAAATCTTACACAAGAGAGCAGCACATGTCACAGTTTCAGGGCACCCACATAAACAAAGTCCATCTGGGTGTTTACCAGTTCATTTTAAATTGGCCCCAAGCCCACAACTGCCCCCGCGACCCAACTCCAGATAAGCGGATGAAAATGGATGGATGGGTCCACAATGCCCCAGCCTTAATTTGGTTATTTTGCTCATGTTCTTCTATTTTATGTGGCTTGGATTTATGCAGTTTACTCAGCTGCAATATTAGCACTTTGACCCTTTGCACGTGACGTCACACTACTCATGAGAACGCCTCCATGATGGAACTGTTTACGTCCATTAAAAGTCCAAAAATAGAATAGAATAGAATAGAATAGAATAGAATAGAATAGAATAGAATAGAATAGACTTTATTGATCCCTCAGTGGGGAAATTCACTTGTCACAGCAGCACCATCACTCAAAAGGTAATTAGAAGAAAATAAAAACAAGAATACATCTATATACACATAGGCAGTAATCTAGTATTGTAATCTTAGATCACTTAAAAAACCACAAATAAAAGATAAAAACAAACTTGGTACCAGCACTATGCAGCATACTGTAAGAGACACAGACAACAATCTGAATCCGGTATTGCACAAGTATAGAACACATGAATATTGCATTGGTGTTATTTGTGTACCAGGATGATACCAGTACAGCTTAAACTGAGGAGTTATACACTCTTATAGCAGAGGGGATGAAGGATCTGCGATAGCGCTCAGTTTTACATCTGGGATGTCTCAGTCTACCTCTGGAGGAGCTTTCCATGATCTCCACAGTGGAGTGCAGTGGGTGGGAGGCGTTTCTTAAGATGGAGGTCATCTTCCCCAGCATCCTCCTTTCACACGTGTCCTCAACAGAATCCAGCGGGCAGCCCAGAACCGAGCTAGCTTTGGTAGCTAGCTTGTTCAGTCTCTTTCTGTCTCGGTCAGAGCTGCCTACACCCCAGCAGACCACAGCAGAATGAATAACAGAGCCAACAACAGAGTGATAAAAGGATTTTAGCAGCTGGGAGTTAACTCCGAAGGACCTCAGCCTCCTCATGAGATGGAGGCGGCTTTGGCCCTTCTTATACAGAGCATCTGTGTTGTGGGACCAGTTCAGTTTACTGTTGAGGTGAACACCCAGGTACTTAAAGGTGTCCACCACCTCAATGTCTGCTCCCTGGATGTTTACTGGTGAGTGAGGAGTGTTTCTCTGGAAGTCAATCACCATTTCCTTTGTTTTACTGGTGTTCAAGCGAAGGTGGTTACGCTCACACCAGTCCACAAAGTCCATGATGACTGACCTGTACTCCTGGTCGTCCCCCTCAGACACACAGCCGACGATGGCCGAGTCATCAGAGAACTTCTAGAGGTGACAGCTGCTGGTGTTGTAGGTGAAGTCCGAGGTGTAGAAGGTGAAGAGAAAGGGTGAGAGCACTGTACCCTGTGGAGCTCCAGTACTGCACACAACCACCTCAGACGTACAGTTGTGCAGCCTCACGTACTGTGGCCTGTTGGTGAGGTAGTTGATGATCCATGCAGTCAGATGTTCGTCCACTCCTGCACCCCTCATCTTCTACTGCAGTAGACACGGCTGGATGGTGTTGAAGGCACTGAAGAAGTCGAAGAACATGATCCTCACAGTGCTTTTTTGCATCTCGAGGTGATTCAGAGCCCGGTGCTGCAGGTAGATGAGGGCGTCCTCCACCCCCATGTTTGGTTTATATGCAAATTGAAGTGGGTCTATTTCTGGGCTCACCACTGAACGCAGATGGGTGAGGATGAGTCTCTCCATAGTCTTCATCAGGTGGGAGGTCAAGGCGACTGGTCTGTAGTGGTCTGGTTCCCTGGGATGTGATGTTTTGGGGACTGGAACCACACAGGAGGTCTTCCACAGGATGGGGACCTGCTCCAGTCAAAGGCTCAGGTTGAACATGTGTGTGACCACTTCACACAGCTGGTCAGCACAGTCTTTGAGCAGTCTGGGGCTGATTCCATCAGGACCTGCTGATTTTCTGCTCTTAAGCCGCCTCAATTCTCTCCTCACCTGGTCCGATGTAACTGAGAGGGGGTAGTGAGGGGGGGCTTGTTGCTGATGAGAGTTGGTGGAGGGGGGAGAAGCTGATGAATGGTGTGAAGTTGGGAGGTGGGGGGTTGGCTGGCTGACTGGAGGTGGTTGGGGGTGGTGGTGTTGGTGGTGCCTGTTGCAGCAGTGGGGGGAGTGGAGTTGAATCTGTTAAAAAACAGGTTAAGCTCATTGGCCCGGTTCTGGTCCCCGTCAGTAGACCCACTGGCACCACTCCTCCGCCTGTGACCTGTGATGTTCCTGAGGCCTCTCCAGGCACCACGCGCATTGTTCTGCCCCAGCTGATTCTCCAGCTTCCTCCTGTAGCTGTCTTTTGCCTGTCTTATTTTGTGTTTAAGTTCTTTCTGCACACGTTTTTGCTCCTCCTTATTTCCATACATGAAAGCTTTCTTTTTCTCATTCAGCAGGGATTTCAGCTCTGTGGTCAGCCAAGGTTTATTGTTTGAGAAACACCTCACTCTTCGTGTTGGGACGGTGTTTTCTACACAGAAGTTTACATAATCAGTCACACAGTGGGTCAGGCTGTCAAGGTCATCACCATGGGCGCTGCAGAGTGTTTCCCAGTCTGTGGTTTGGAAACAGTCCCTCAGAATTTCTGTTGATTCCTCATTCCACACTTTCACAGTTTTTTTCTGAGGAGGCTCCCTAATCACCCTGGGTGTGCATTCAGGCTTCAGGTAAATGAGATTGTGGTCTGAGCGGCCGAGCGGCGGCAGGGGGGAGGATGTGTATGCGTTTTTGACATTAGCATACAGAAGATCAATTGTATTGAAATTTCTTGTGGGACACTTAACATACTGTGTAAAAGTGGGCAGAGTGGAGGAGAGAGACGTGTGATTAAAATCCCCGCTGATGAGAACAAGCGCGTCTGGATGAGCTGTCTGCAGCTTCTCCACAGAACTTTGGAGCAGCTCACATGCAGCGACTGCGTCAGCCGAGGGGGGGATGTACACATTAAATGCTAAGACATGTGAAAACTCTCTCGGGATATAATAGGGCCGGAGACCAACAGCCAGTAACTCAATGTCTTTTGTACAGAGTTTTTGTTTAATGGTCGCATGTGTGAGTCCCCGTGGACACTCCACCTCCACGCGTGACTCCCACATGATGCGCACCAGGAATACCGGATATAGGCCACGTCAACAATCCACCTGATGACAGCCCATGAAGAAGACTTCAGCCAGAAGTCGAAACTGTTGGCAGGTAAAAGAGATTTATACAAAATTTCACTTACTAATATCCTGTGCCTACCAGAAGAAACTATTTCTTTCTTCTGAGTACCTGATCAGGTGTAGGTAATCGGAACGGCCCAATAAAAGGCCCAGTGAAGACGCTGGGCGGGAACGCTGCCGATTGATTTTAACTCAGTCGGAAATTATGTCAACCCAGGAGGAAATAGGAAATGCATATATTTGGCGGGAACTGTTATTTAGGAAAACACGAGTTGTTAGAGAGACGAGCGATGGAAGCCATCGCTGCAAATAACATCGCAAACATAAACATGCCGACTAATGCTGCTTCCTCCATTGTGTTGATCAGGGGTCCCCAATCCTGGTCCTGGAGGGCCGCTATCCAGCAGGTTTTGTGGTTTCTCTGCTCAAACACACTTGATTCAGTGGTTGAATCACCTGTGCAGCAGCTCATCAAGCTCTGCTGAAGCCTGCTAATCACTTGCTAATTGAAATCAGGTGTGTTGAAGCAGAGTTGCAACTAAAACCTGCTGGATACTGGCCCTTGAGGACCAGGATTGGGGACCCCTGGTGTTGATCTTTGTTTACAGCTTTTCGCGCGTTTTGCGCTGATCGATGACGTAACTCACTGCGCAGCGGTCGCGATGTGCTGACGTTTCATCAAATTCCTTACAGGGCCAAATATATATGGAGACAGGACAGCTTAAGAGGACCAGGGGCTTCGGATCTCCCGGTCAATTTCACGCTCACAAATTTACCCGGAGGTTCCGATAAAGGAAACGCACCTTATTTTATTGGAGTACTTTTATTTAACCCTTCTTTATAAAAAGGCCATTTTTGTTCACGATGGCTCTGTTCTGTCAATGATATGAGGCTTCGTACTGTCAGGTAGACATTATATTGAAGTTTGACAAAAGCATTTAATGTGTCTACAGTTGAGGCCTTGATTGCCATATATTGTTGTAATCACAAGAATCCTAGCTTTCTAATGAGGTATAATAATATGTATATGTAATAAAAAGAGTGTTGCAAAAAAGACACTGAAAATTCGTAATTACTATGACTACAAATCAGACGCCGGCATGGCGCATATTATGATGTCACCACAGAATCTCCTCTGCCCTAGCGTAACTGTACTTACCACATGGCAAGATTTATGGTGGTTCTTTCCTCCTGAAAGGATTCCAAGCTCGCTAAACTTAAAGCCATTTTTCCTCTGCTTTTCTCTGTCCTGAAAATATTTAGTTGAAGAATTCACTACAAGTTTTATTTTAAATGCCAATGCAGTTGTATCTGTTTACACAAAACAAAAACTAAATGTTTTCCCACTTTGTTCCCTTACTGTTACCAAAAATGAAACGAACTGTGACACTAAAATCAAGGTACATATCAAACCGAGATTTTAGGAATACCGTTACATCACTACAATATGTTACAGTTATAGCTCTAGAACTTGAGAGCAATACTGCTCAGAGTCTCAGCAGTCTCATGGGTGATGCTTACAACCACACCATATTGTTGTAGGAAAGTTTCAGGATAATACTCACAGCAGTAGCCTTAAAATGATTTACAGTTTAAGACAACAAGTAAGGGCAAGATAGGGCTATATTTGAGCCAATGCAAATATGACAGAACTCCACATAAACACAGTCCAACACTCTCATTTCATGTCAATTCACTGCATAATAATTGTGAACCTACATCTGAGGAATTGGAAACCCAGATTAAATTATGAATATAGCTGCAAACCTTCTAAATTTAATTTTCCATCACAACAGAGAAACAATATTTAACAGACAGGACTGAGCTCAGCAATAAAGGCTGTGGTTCAAATGATCTTTTTAATCAATAAAACAATTTGTATCTGTGTGTAAACACCAGTGCAATTGTTTGTGCATCATTGATGTCACATGGTTGGAAGCTAGGATGAGTCCAAGCTAACGAATAAAGGAAAACTCAGCTCTCCCACCATTTTATGTGTTTACGCATGCAAAACATTTATCACAGGACAAACGCAGAGAGGCAAATGAGGCTTATCACTCCCACTGTGCTTTCTGAGGTCACTGCTATCAGTTCAGCCACATTTGACATCTTATCACCGCTCCAGTCTGCTACTTGCTGCTAGTGTGTCCTCTACTCTTCAACGGACGTGCACTGGAATTTTCAAACAATACTTGAGTTTCCTTAAATTTACTAAAAACTACATGTTAGACAAGTACAATGATTCTGAAACTAAATTCTAAACCCCAGAAATTCAGGTAGATTCTACAGAAAAGATAAAAGACGTTTAAATATTTCACAATAGTCAAATCGTTTTTTGCTGACCTGGTTTATCAACTTTTTGCTGAGCTTGAAGTAGAAATCCATGACATCACAGTCTGGATCATTAAGGAATAACTCTGACATTTGGACTAACCCCAAAAATAAAAGAAGACTACTTAAAATAAAATTAAACCTGAGACAAGAGTAAAAGGTTCCTAATGCAACAAGGAATATTTATTTATTTATTTTTTAATTCAGCAGAACAGCATGTTTTAGTTTGCCTCTTTCCATATATGAAGTCTGGTGTCGACAGTTTCCTTTACAGTACATAAACACATAAAAATTAGCAAGCAGTAAGCTTCAAATTAGGGCTGTCAAAATTAGCGCGTTTTTAATGCGTTAATGCAAAGCCGCCTTAACGGCATTAATTTTTTTAATGCACGATTAACGCGCAGGCTTCCGTAGTTTTGTTTTGGCCCTCCTCGCGTTCCATAGTCTGACGTAAATAAGAAGCAGGAACAAGCCATTGGCCAGCAGCAAATTTCCTTTGAATCACATGTGTAAAAATGTATTAAACCCTCAAGTTAATTTCTTTTTAGGATTTCCACGGCTGGATTTTTAAGATAAAAACAGTGTTTTTAAATCGCGCAGGGACCTACGCCTACCAGGCTTTCAGTATGAGCGTAAAGCCGGCGATGACGTAACCGCTCAGTAAGCGAGTGTAAACAGTGTGTAGAAAGTGACCCGCAGCTCTGTATTTTTCTCTGGATTACGACGAGGCGGATAAACGGAGGAGTTCAACCGAACATGATCAGTGGCAAAACGGAGGAGGAGGGTACAGTTTGTTTACTTTTATTGAGTTTTTAATTCCTGTGTTCGAAGCGCTGCAACCGAGACCTCCCAGCTGAGGTCTGTGTGTGTGTGTGTGTGTGTGTGTGTGTGTGTGTGTGTGTGTGTGTGTGTGTGTGTGTGCGTGCGTATGTGTGTGTGTGTGTGGGCCACAGCTGATTTGAGTTTGGCCCCTGTTGCATTATTTTTGTCTGAGTTCAATGGATTAAGAAAGCAAAAAAACAACAAAAAAAACAGAAGTGTTGCCTTATAATTTTGTTAAAAATAATAAGATATATTTAAAATGTGCTAAATAGGCAGAGTCCTAGTTCTTTATCACACTCTTCCCTTTGTCCTTGTTTTAGTACCATGTGTTGATTTTGTGAGTCCGTATGGTGGAACCATATAAGGTGTTATTGTGTGGGAGGTAATGCCTAATTGCACTTTTGAATATTTTTTTTTTTCTGAGGAGGATACTGGAGTGTATTTATCATGTTTGGTTGGTACAGTTATAATAAACATATTTTCTTAAAAAAGTATATTAGTCCACTCCATAGTTGAAATAAGAAAAATTTGAATAAGAAAAAAATTGCGATTAATCGTGAGTTAACTATGGACACTCATGCGATTAATCGCGATTAAAAAATGTAATCGATTGACAGCCCTACTTCAAATGTATAGAATTTAGAAACTGGCCAACAGTCAACACTGGCTTGAGATAAAAGTGCAGCTAATGTTCACCAAGTGGCTTGTGAATGTGAATAGCTGTTTTGTCATTGCTGGCAGTGACAGCAACAGGTACTTTTATGCAAAACAGCTATATGAAATAGAAAAATTCCAGAAGAAATTTTGACTAGGCCTGCCAGCTGCAGCATCATTTCTAACTGAAAAAGGCAGCAATGTGAGAGAGACAAGAGTGTAATCAGATGGAACAATTCTAATTGTCCTCAGCTTTTACTAGAAGACCCAAAAAAGTAGCTAAAAAAACCCTGATTCATCCATCCATCCATCCATCCATCCATCCATCCCTCCCTCCCTCCATCCATCCATCCATCCCTCCCTCCATCCATCCATCCATCCATCCCTCCATCCATCCATCCATCCATCCATCCTCTTCCGCTTATCCGGTGTCGGGTCGCGGGGGCAGCAGCTTAAAGAGCAAATTGCAGGTTAAATTTGTTTTCTAATTCATATAAAATGCTGTCCAAAAAATATTATTTTAAACATATATTGTAGGCATTTCATTTAAAAATACATAACAGCACAGATTTTTGAGTCAAAAGTGGCCTTTTTCAGCAAAGCTTCTAAAAACGCTCTTTTTTCTAAATCTTAGCCTCTGACGTATTTTAAGGGAGTTCTAAGCTAGCTTGCCTGCAGCTCAGTGTGAAGCGTGGAGAGTTTTAGGGTAGAGAGGTCGTGTTATCGAGTCAGTGTGTGTGTTCACCAGTTTTGGATTGGGTTAATTTTCATAAACTATTGTTTGTGAAGGCTGTAAAAACTCCAGCCTGAGCAGATATCGAGTTCACGGGTTTCTAAATAAGTAAAACAAGCCTCTTATCTCCGTGCCTGGGGGCGTTTTGTGCAGCTGGAAAGACGGGACTTCAGGAACTCAAATCGGTGTCGGTACCAACTCACAGAGGTCTACGCTGGCCTTCAGAGACCCGCGGCGAGGTTAAAAAAACATTAAATGCGGACTTTTTGAACTCAGATCACCGTCAGAACTGCCGCCCGACCACTACAAGAGATGCGCCGCTCAGCGGGCCAGTTGAGATGGTTTCTGGGTCAGAACCAGATCAGAACCACTGTGCAGACCTCCAGGAGAGGATGTGCTGCTCTTAAAAATACCAGCGAGCCAGTCTAGCTGTTTTTGGGTCGGATCCAGCTCACAGCAGCGCGCATGGCGCTCCAGAACCGATAACAGGTGCGCTCCCTCTCTCTCTCCATCTCTATCTCTCTCTCTAAACTGCTAAACAGCGCTACGTGAATGGATATTAACTAGTATGAGACCGCTGACAGATGCTCATTAGTTTATTATTGTCAAGTATGTTATAGCTGGCTTCTGGGTTGGAACCAGCTCACAGCAGCGTGCAGGACCTACGTTTGTACCGCAGCATCTCTCTCTCTCCCTCTCTCGCTCTAAAGAGCTAAACTACGTTACGAACAGATATTAACTAGCATGAGACCGCTGCCAAACTCTCATTAGTTCATTATTGTCAAGTATTAATGTTATATTAACTTACCAATACTATTTTAACTGTCTGCTACATGATAGTAATCTGTACAATATTGTGATGTTAGCACACGAGTTTAAGCTAACATCGTTAACTCACCAAGACACCTGCTGCTTCCCCGCTGCTTCTCCTCACATCACAGCTCAATTTATCTCCTTTGGCCAATCGTTTCTCACTCTGGCTTGTCTCTGCTCTCAGAGACGTGCAGCAGAGTTATATTTTTATGGTTTTTGTCCACCATAAGTATAATTATAAACGTCAACATTTAAAGTTTCCTCTGTGTCAGAGCTGCATTAGAATCCATATTTGTCTCTGGATTAAGCTAGCAGGACTCCCTTTTCTGATGTCACTTGATTTGGCAGAAAAAAATTTTTTTCTCAAAAATGACTCTAAAAGCCTAAATAATTTATGTATGTGCAAAAAACTTTTTAAAACGAGTTTCTGTTATGTTTCTCTAAACATTGAGTCATGGGAGTCTCTAACTTGCAATTTGCTCTTTAAGGAGGGAGGCCCAGACCTCCCTCTCCCCAGCCATTTAGCCAGTGGTGGCTGGTGAATTTTGTTTTTGGGTGGGGCGCATTTTTTTTATGTTAGTTCTTGTGAACGGTTTTTATCTTGAGAGGCGCTATATAAACGATCGTTATTTTCTTCATTTTGCAGGTCAGTTTTTCAGATGCGCCAACCACATATGACCACTAGGGAATGCCAAATTACCATTATTATGCGTCACACAACTTGAAATCGACGGACTTTGTTGCTAAGTTAGCAACAAAGTTGTTCCAAAAACATTCTTCATATTCACCAATATATGCAAACCTCACACACACTAAACGGGAAGAGGCTCTTTTAAACGATAGAATCCACGTTTTCTACCTCAACACCACCCAATGACTGCTAAATGAAAAGCAAAACAAAGCTATTTTCATGAAGTCAAAAGCTAAATTCTGTCTTACCTTGCTGGTCAAAATAAGCCATCTTATAGTAAAAAATCCACTTGGTTCGTAGAATCCAATGATAAAAAGATGAAACTACTAGTTTTATCCATAGTCAACGTTAGTAGCGGCCCCACAACAACAAAAGACGTGAACTAGCCTGTGGAGAATTTTCCGGTTCTGTCTGGGCTGGGTGAGCTGACCAATGAGCATCCTCCTCCTGATCTGAGCAGACTCCCCCGTTTGCGATCGCAACCATATGCGCCCAAAAGCACTCCTATTCCTTGTCGTTGGGGATCCAGCGTGCATGCGCCAGTTAGCCCATATTAAGTCGATGGTAAAGATTACTGCGCCCGCGAGAGGACACGTGACAGGAAGTACGTCGACGTTTCGGCCGTGTTAAAAGTATCAACCTTATTAAACTACAATTAAATGCAGATTACACACAGCACTTACAGTCCATATGGTGTATAGATCGTTTAGTTTAAATTTTATGTTTTTTTAAATACATTTTGTGATTCCTCTCTTCTTCTTCCTCTTCCTGTGAGACTGGTGGGGCGGCGCCCTAGCGCCCCCTATGGACGAGCCGCCACTGCATTTAGCCCAGCTCCTCTGGGGGAATCCCAAGGTGTTCCCTAGCCAGCCGAGAGACATAATCCCTTCAGCATGTCCTGGGTCTTCCTTTGGTTCTCCTCCCAGTTGGACGTGCCTGGAAAACCTCACCAGGGAGGCGTCCAGGAGGCATCCTAATCAGATGCCCGAGCCACCTCAACTGGCTCCTCTCGATGTGGAGGAGCAGGAGATTTACTCTGAGCCCCTCCCGGATGACCAAGCTTCTCACCCTATCTCTAAGGGAGAGCCCAGCCACCCTGCGAAGAAAACTCATTTCAGCCGCTTGTATCCACGATCTCGTTCTTTCGGTCACTACCCAAAGCTCTTAATAATTAATAAACACTTAATAATTATAAACAAACATAAATAACATGAAAGAACTAGCTGGAAAAACTCAGAGAGAACTTTTCACCCACTACAGAGGACATGATCAGTAAGCCTGTATTTTAAAAAGCCTATCTTGATGTAAAATATAAAATAAATAGAGAAACTTGAATATGCAGTACAAGGGGGCCGTTTGTGTCAGGAAACCATTATAGGAATGATTAACCCCGTATCCACACTGGAGGCATCAGCGGAGCACATCTGCAGCAGTACGGCTTACTAGCGTGCTGCGTGGCGCATCAATCCACACCAGCAGAGCGCGGAACAGCTTCTTCGCCGTCCTCCTCACTGGACTTGCGAGATCACAAAATTCCTCGAAACTTCTAGGTTCACGGTTTGTTTATGCCATCTGCCATTAAACCAGGTAATAGAAGAAGGTGATCATATTTGATATCACTGTTTGGTATCATATATAATGTTCCTCTCCACTGCCAGGATTAAAGCTATGAAAAACACACCGTTGTACTTCTCAAAAGATGCTAGGAGTAAATTAGCCATTAGGTCACATATACAGACATAATCTACATGGATAAGATATCAAATCTCTGCAATAGTCTTTTATTTTGAAAATCACTGGGCGTTTTACACGGAAACCGTGTGTGATTTTCTGTCTAGCTCTATGTTAACTGGCTTAAATTGACGCGTCCCAGAAGCAGCTTGCAGCAAAAATAGAAATCCTATCTTTAGTGGTGCAGCATGGCGAGCCGCTTCTGGGACGCACCTGAAATGACCTGCACCTCGACCAGTTTGGATCAAATCTATATAGACTAATGGGTTCTATCTGAAGCAGAGACATTTCGCTGCCTTTCCGCACCGCTGATGCCTCCAGTGTGGATTAGGGGTAACACAAGGTATTACAATTAAGCAGCAAGATGGATAAATTAAGGCTAGAAGGATGATGACTTTTTCATATTGGAATTTTACATTTTTTATTATAAATTTATCTGTTCCACTCCTCTAATTTGTTTTATTTATTTGTGTGAATTATATGTTCTTGCAGGCTGTGATGATCCCATGTGTATGTATGGGTATGGAATTTAAATATGTGCAACTTGCAACAATGCAACTTGTATTTTCATTTAGTGACTGCTGGGGTTACGTCCCTAATATGCTTTAAATATAAGAAAGTTATTCATAAATGACAAGTCAGGCAAAACAAGGAGTAAATGAATTTTTAGTTTGTATGCACAAAGGGGAATTGAATAAGCTTATGCCTCTTCCTATTCCGTTTTGAATATGTTGATTAAAGGAGCAATATGTAAGAATTACACGGTGAAAAAATCACAAAACAGTCTCATGTCTCAATCACGTTAGAACGAAGGTTACACTGAAACAGATGTCATTATCAGCTGGCTGGGGGGTTGTCAGTTTTTCTCCTTTTAAAATGTCTAAAGAGGGACAGCATCACTATTTGCCGAGTCTGGGTGTTTTCTGTAGTCTGCAAGCTTCCTTAATGTCCTCTCCTCTCATCTATTTGAGCCTACTAGGATTACCATGACCTGGATGGCTGAGGGTTCACCAGCATTATTTAGTTCTTGATGGAAGTGATCCGGGTATTTAGTATTGGTATTATAGTAAAGATGTTATCAATACGTTTTTAATTTGTTAGTTAAAGCTATCATTTCTACTTATAAATGTTCAAAATAAAGCCTTGTTCTATTTATCCCCCTAAAACCTATGTGACATCAAAACAACAGCTTGTGAATGTTTATCTAAACCATTGATCCATCAATGGATTTACCCTTTAGTCACTGAGCAAACAGCATATGTTGTTTCTAACGTTCACCGTGTCCTTTAAAATTGTGCAACTCTCTATTTGTTTTAGCATGTTTACGTATGAGCAAAAAAGGTTTCTATTGTTACAGTAAGGCTTCACATTAGGGGTAGGAGATGAAATCTACTTTATAATGCATTGCAAATGTTTAAAGGTGTTCAGAATAGATTTTAGCAACTACACTATGTCAAGGGCTGACCTCTGAAATGAGGATGTGCAGCACCTGGACCATTTATAGGGAGAATATAACAAAAACATTCTAACTGGAAGAAAGACATAAATGGCAAATGACCTGCACTTGTATGGCGCTTTCTAAGTCAGAGGACTACAAAGAGCTTTACACTATACTCAATCACTCACCTGTTCACACACATTCACATTCATGGTATTAGCTACATAGTGGCTACAGCTTCCCTCGGGCAATTTGGTGGAAGGGAACATGGAGGAAATCATGTTTTGGTGAGGTTTGCTGCAGGTTACAGACACATTCAGATTCAAAGCAAAACAACAGGAAATTCAAGGTTCATTTCAAGATACTGGTTCTGGTTTTTAGGGCCTTACATGGACAAGTACCATCATACATTGGTGATCTTCTCTGTCCCTGCACCTCCAGCAGGTCCCTGAGGTCACAACCTAGCATGAATTGATAATTGCTTTTTAAATGTTGTTGTTTTTAACTTGCCCGATATGTGAGGAGCTTAACCAATTTCTTCAAGCAGGTAACTGCCTGGAGACAATAAAGGATCTATTCTATTCTATTCTACTCTACTGGTTGTGTCTGCTGTGGCCCCCAGAGCCTCTCTCTTCCCTTGAGCTTGAGGTCAGTGGACTCAGTGGTCTCCTTTGTTCTGTCATTTCTGTATATTTCTGTCTTTTTTCTTGAAATTGTGAAGTGACTCGTGATTTTTATCTTGAAAGGCGTTATACAAATAAACGTTTCTTCTTTCTACTTCTCCATTTTTTATTTCTGAAAAAGGGCTGTTGTTTATATTGTTCCAAATAAGATAACATCCATAAGCATTTTGTAGCAGAGCTGTGATTTCAGTGCATCAAACTGTTCTCCTAAACTGAAAGGTTGTTTTTATTATTATTAATAAAAAATGTAATGGAATAAAATTGATTTGTGGTCATTAAGATACGTTGCTTTAAAAGTAACAAGTAATCATACAGATCAAAATATCTCATGAAAAATTGGTCAGATAAAAATGAAATTCCCAGAAAGTACTTACTGGACGTAAACCTACAACTGATGAACTTTTGAAGTCAGACCAGTTCAAGAAAGTCAATAGAGCTCATCGGGCTTGGCAAACACAAAAATGGCTACAAGTGTCATTTTTATAGATATTGAGCAGTGATGTAACAAATGTTCATTCAATAAATGAATTAACTGAGGCAGTGAGGAATAGCTGTTTCAACCGTTTAGAGTGACTGTGATCAAAAACTTGAAATAAATTGAGTCTAACACCAAGCCTCAGCTGAGAAACGCTGTTCACATGACATCATGACGAAATGTACAAACCACAGAATAGTAACATGAAAGCCAAATGAGGCTAAAGCAGTCACTTCCTTTCCCTGCAGCAAAGCGCGCATGCACGTGTAGATCCACACACGCTGCTGCTGACTTGTTAAATCATCGAGGCTGACATACTGTGATCAAAAGCTATAAAACAGCTAAATGTAAAGAAATCTGCAAAAGAAAGTTGCCTTCTTTCAAAACACCTTAAGAAGAAATTGTTCTAATGGCGAGAAATTTTGGTCCTGATGGATCGTAGCTTCCTGCCAGACGGAAGTGACTCAAACGGTACGTGACCAGGGTGAGAGGCAAGGTTTTAATAGTTTTGCATTTTTTATTAGTTTTTATTTTTATTTAGTTTTTACGTAAAATTTTTAATTCTATTTAGTTTTAATACGTTTTTACAACTTGTTTTTTAGTTTTAGTTTAGTTTTTATTTTTTGAAAATGCTTAGTTTCAGTTTAGTTTTTATTAGTTTCAGTTATAGTTTTAGTCTTTTTTGTAATATTAGTTACATATCAGGGACAAGAATGAATAAAAGCATAGATAACTGTTGTGTGTAACAAAATCCGAGAAGATCATCATAGTTTTTCAAAAGTGTATTCAGTTAGAACAGGTGAGCTATCATACATTCCAGGTGAGTATCAAAGATATGGCAGAGTAACAAAAAAATCGGAAATTCTAACTTCCGAGTAGAAATAATGAACTGGAACACCCCCCTAAGTCAGAGAATGTTTTTGAATCCAACTTTGAGGTTCAACATAGCAGCTTCTTATAATAACAACAGTAGCTGTGGTGGAAACGTGTTTATTTCACAAGATAAACTTGTAAGGGTGCATCTAAAATCAATGTTATGTGCAGTTGTATGTTCTCCGAGGTAAATTGAATGCACCAAGAGGTCCGGCCTCCACAGCATAGAAATTGAAGAGTAGACGCCACACCGACCGCTATTCCCTAAGGCGGCCACAATTTCAGGGTCTACTTTTTATAAAGTCTATGATTCACAGGTTGTTTTAGCGAGAAGGTCTTGGGCTGGGTTTTAGCTACTTTAGCTCCGTGGAGATTTGGAGCTCACGAACTATGAGGGAACGCTGTTCATAAACCTGTTCAAACACGCCAGAATGAGCACGCTCACTTTAACGTTCGTCAGGCAAAATACAAGCAAGTTCAGTTCACAAACAATCGTTTAATGAACACATTCATGTTAGTTTCAGTTTTTTATTTTAAATTTGTTTTTATTTTTATTTCAGTTAACGAAAAAAAAATTTAATTCTAGTTTTCGTTATTTCGTTAGTTTAGATAATAACCCTGGTGAGAGGTATTGCCTGCAATTCGGCCTGCTCGCCCCCAGGTCCTTGAGACTTACAGGTCATGGAGAGATGGACGACTGCAGCCAATCACCTTCTCGGCTGAGCACACAATGCGTTGCAGTCTCTGTCTGTCCCTGGCAGTAGCCCCAGTGAACCACACTGTGATGGAGGAGGTGAGGATGGACTCAATTAGCCTTTCGCCAGCCCCGCCCCCAGAACGGCTATTGTCCAATCACACATCATAGCAACCGTTACTATCCGACAGCTCCAAACAAAATGATGAAGCTAAGCCTAATTTACTACTAAGCATTAGCCTCGATAGTAGTCGTGTCTCCTTCGTTTCCCTTCAGAACCTCCTCATCGACCTCAACCAGCAAGCCAGCAAGCATGAGTGCTCCCCCCGCCCGCGGCTGAGCGGAGGTCCGCCTCCCAGACTATCCAACACCCTTTGACACACCGTGCCGGCAAATCAGCGTAATATTACCTCAACCGTGTGTCTTATATAAACGCACATTAAGCCTATTGGCGCAAGAGCGGGTGGTGTCATGATCACATGGTGAATTAATTCCGAGCTCCGGCCGGGAACTAAAAATGAAAGTAAACACGGGCATAAAAAGTTACATTTTATAAACAGACTCAGTTGAGATGATCAACTGAGCAATGCAGAGCGCTGGGAGCTTTTCTCCGTTAGAGCTGCCTGCAGCTCAGATCATCTGACAGCTGACATCTGACAGCTCACAGGGACACCGCATCGCCGCCCACCGCTCCTCGGATCCACGCGTCCCCGGACGCCGGACCTTCTCCCAAACTCCTTGTTCCCTGCTATGCTTCGCTCAGCGGAGCCGACACTAATGTATCCCTCCACTGCATCCTGTAACCCATTTTGCCTCAATCTGGATGAAATTGAGGAGAAATTGCTCCAAAAAATGTCGCTGACAAGTAGGGATGGGTACCGGAACCGGTACTTTTTAAGGCACCGACCGAATTTCGTCGAACCGACCGAGTACCGATTCACATGACAAGAAACGGTGCCTTGTTTCGGTACCTGACCTAACGAGATCTTGCGAGACAGCAATTTGCCAAAATAGACAGCAGCGCCAGTGTTATGTCGATATGTGTTCCCCCCTCGAGAAGTGTTTCACCGGTGATTGAGCGGAAAGTCGCTAGTCGCTGCAGGCAAGCTGTAAACAGAGCAAGCAGCATGGCACAAAAGAAGAGCTCTAAAGTTTGGGTCCACTTTACTAAATAGGATGGCTATCTGGGTGATGAAGAAACCAGCAACAATGATATAAGTGAGGCATCATTGTCATAATCTGCTACAGCCGGTAAATAAACTGTTTAACATAACGTTATCTTGATATTTTAGCTCCTGTTGTAATGGTGTGTTCGCCTTCTCCTCGGAACTTGGAAATTTCGACTAGGAGAAAGCGAACGCGCTATAAAGTTTGGCTTCACTTCACTAAATGCAGTGGGTGATTGGGTGATGATGAAACCAGCGACAACGATCTAAGTGAGGCATCATCATCTTAATCTGCTCCAGCAGCAAAATAAACGTTTATGTTTAAGATAGTGTTAGCTTGATATTTTAGCTATCATTAACATTGCTATCAGCTAATGGTGCGTTCACTTCCTCCTCGGAAATTCGGACTTCCGTGTAGGAAAAATCAACTGTTTGAAAAAGAACGTCAAAATGAATGAAGATACACAGTAAATTTAGTTCACAGCAGTTTCTAATACTACAAGGACGCACCATCACACAATTTGTCCAGAGGGGAAAGGAGAGGAATAGGAGTACATGGAGCTGGGTTTTAGTTTCTGCATCATTTAGAAACAGTTGTGGTTAAAGGTTTTCATATTGAAGAATTTTGTACACTACGATGACAAAATACAAACAGTTGTATGTTATTTATTGTTATGTTTATCAAATATGGTTATATATTGAGAAAAAATAAATTTTTAATTAAAAATGATATTTAAATAATTATTAAACACTCAAAAGTATCGAAAATAGGTACCGTGAAGTACCAGTATCGATTAGGGGTGGGTGCATTTCATCGATGTGGCGATGCATCGCAAAGCTTCACGTGAGGATTCATAATCGATTAATGAACGCCGATGCTTAAAAAAATAAATAACGTGAAAGCTGTGTTGCAAAGCCGGTACTAAAAAATACACGTAACTGGAGCCTTAACAAATGTAAGTTATTTGTTTTTGTGTAAGGAAGATGCTTTTTACTGGCGCACAATGTGGTAATCTAGGTGCTGTGGAGGAAAACAGAGGAACCAGCAGAAACGGTCCAAAGTTTGGGATCAAACGCGCAGCTACGGGCAGACTGGTTAATGCTAAGCTAGCGGATAGCAGACTCACGCCGTGGGTTCCAAAAAAACACGATGCTCTTGGAACTAAGAATGACTAAACTCTACCAGCGGAAGAAAAGTCCCACCATCCTGTTTATTCGTAGCTGTCTGCAGCGCTATGGAGCAGAACCACAGCAGCTACCGGGACTCACGTTGTTGTTGTTGCTACGAGATTGCGCAACACACCGCTCCATGACTATGGCAAGCCGTTGTAGTATTTAATTCACAAACACTTCTATCTGTGAACGTAATTTAAACTGGATTAATGCCAACCCGTACATTATAGACATGCCACCATTACATTGTTACCAGTAGAAATGAAATGTTATTCAATATCTCAAAAGCTGTAAGACAGTTGAAGTGATAACATGTTGTTTTGCACGTTATTGAGCTGTTTTCTAATAATGTTCTGTTGTTAAATAAAGTAAAGGAAGGAGAGAAAAAATGTTTCCCTAGCAGGTTTTAAATGTTTAAAGCTTTCCCTGATCGAAGTTAAGTTGGTCAAAGTGTAAATATTTACACAAGTCATACAGTCATAAAATAAGATTTTGTCTTTGAAAAATAGTTAAATGTAAAAAAAAGTATTTACTTACTGAGAGTAGTTTTAGAGGAACTGAGTTAATTGATAGGTTATTTATTTACAAATGTAAACAAAGAAGAAGACAATCAATCTCGTATGAAAAAAAGCATCAAAAATGTTAATAATCGAAGAATCGTGGCACCAGTAATCGAATCGAACCAACAACCATTATAATAGAAGAATCGAAGCATCGAAGCTCCCATAATCGAAATCGAATCGAATCGTGAAGTACCCTTTTTGGAACACCCCTAGTATCGATTCATAGGTACCGGGAATTGGTACCGTATCGATTCAAATGTCAAAGGTACCCATCCCTACTGACACGCATCTGTCTCCTTCTTTCCATCACGGAAATCTGCGGAGCTGCAGTATTTGATCCACTTATTGTCGGAGTTGGCAACAGTAACTAAGGGGGGCGGGGCTCGGCGAAAGGCTAATTGTGGCAGTGTAGACCTGCACCATCATCTGGACTGGCAGCTTTGCTTTCCTCAGCTGTCACAGGAAGTACATCCTCTGCTGGGCTTTCTTGATAATGGAGCTGATGGTCGGCTCCCACGTGAGGTCCTGTGTGATGCAGGTCCCCAGGAAACGAAAGGAGTCCATGGTGACGATAGGAGTGTCATTGAAGGCAAGGGGAGGCAGGGGGGCTGTGACTTTCCTGAAGTCCACCTTCATCTCTACTGTCTTCTGTGTGTTAAGCACCAGGTTATTGAAGGGTTGCGCTTGTGAAGCAGAATGGAACCACAAGCAAATAAGCACCGATCGCACTTCTTTTCAAATTGCCGTTAGTAAATTCCCAACACCAAAAACACGACGGACTTCCCCCACAACAACGTAATTCTCAGGGCTTTGTTGTCTCATAGAGCACCTTAAAAACGGCGCTTCTTCTGGTCATTAAACACCACATTTTACATCACAAATCAGCTCTCGTCTTCTGAATGGATTAAATTATGTTGTACTTTGACAGAATAAAACTTTTAATGTTATTAATGTTACTGCGAATGCTTTTCGGCACTGATCAGTGACATCACTCACTGCAGAAGCAGTCGCAACATGCTGACGTCTGTGCAAAGTCCTGAAAATACTGAGAATGTATGGAGACACAACAGCTGAGAGGAACTGGAAATCATATCTCTTGGTCAATTTCCCCTTACCAGAATTTACCCTGAAAATCCGACAATGGAAACACGCCTCATGTCATCCACAAACAAGTGACATAATGACTTGATGGCTGTCAATACTGGTAACGTTAAATTACCGATTTAAATATGCACACAGGTGTCAGTTAAGCTCAGTTAAGTCCCTGTTTTATGTTCTTGCACCTGGAAAGCACGCTGAATTGCTTCTGTGTATGAAACATGCTACATAAATAAAGCTGCCTTGCCTTAACAAAAACCAAACAGAACTTCTAAATAAAAATATTTGGGATGGATTGCGATGGACATCAGTTAGAAAAATAAATGTGATAGAAAGATGAAATGTCTTGACTTGTTCCCTTTTCCTTTACCGTTTCTAACCTCCCTTATGGAAACCACATAATTTGACAGCGCAGCTTTGTGTTTGACCTAAATAAAGCATTGTGCTACACATGACCCCAAACTAAAAGACAAATGTACTTCCCCATAACATGTCTGTGTCACAGATCATCTACTTCCAGTAAAGACTTAATTAAAACCTGGGTGTAAAAACTTTAGAAAAATGAACCCCCACAGCCTACATAAAGCTGAAACATTTCATTAAAAACATAAAATATAAATACTTGCTTTTTAGAACAGAATGTCTATCCCCAAAACACAGTTACATACATCAGCATAGCCTTGTTGTGATAAATGAATGCTTACTACAGTGTCTATAAAACCCAGAGATTTTGTGAACAGGATATACAGTCAGAGAAAGAATCCACATTAGTGAAATGAATCAGCTGTATGACTTCATTACTCAAAACTAGAATAAAAGATGTCATTACAACACCTGAACTGGAAATTGTCAGCTCTGAACAGAAATAAGCAAACTGACTTGAAAAATTATTGATCCAACAAATTAAACCCAATAACACAAACAATACGGTACTGGGACATAGTCTTAAGTTAACCAAAATATCTTTATATTTAACGTCCATGACTGTCAAGTACATCTTTTTAGTCCTGAATCTCTCTGTCTTCTCAAACCCCTCGTGACAGATGGCTGCTCATACTGAGCCAGGTTCTGTTGGAGGTTTCTTCCTGTTAAAAGGGAGTTTTTCTCTCCACTGTCGCTACATGCTTAGTATGGGGATCACTGTAAAGTCACTGATACTAGTCAGTGACTCGATGCAATCTGCTGGGTTTCCTTACATAGGAAACTTTTAAATAATTGGCATAATGAACTGAACTCAATGCATTAATAAGTAGGTTCAATTGGAATGTTTACTTTGTAAAGTGCCTTCAGACAACTCTTGTGATTTGGCGCTGTACAAATACACTAAAGTAGAATGATTTGGAAAAATGTGAAGAAAAAGTAACATTCTGTTCGTTCGGTAAAATAATTAAATAGGAAAATAGCCATAAATTATCAAACAAAACTTGAAAGATCTTTAAAAAGAAATTTTTCTAGAACCGCCAGAAAAGAATCTGAATCTTTACAATGAGTGTTTGAACAAATAATAGATGAACTAGTGAAAATAGATATCTCCTTTAGTTGTAACAAACTTTCCCTCAAATCTGTCATAAAATAATTGGTCACAGTATTGAAAGAGTCAGCGCTACCAAATTCCTTGGCATCCTCAAGGATGAATTTAGTTAGTTTAAATGTTACATTGATGATCTGACAAAAAAGCTATCTAAATATGATTTTTTGGTTTTCAAGTTGGGACGTTTTCTCCCACTTTGGGAACTTCTCATCAAATATGAAACCTTATTTGAGCCTAATCTATGTTACTGTAATATCGTATGGTTTAATACTTTTCCAACTTCCTTAAAAAGTTAGAAATTCTCCAGATAAAGGGTATCAGGGTATCAGTTACCTACCAGAACACTTTTTTACCTTGACAATCTTGAGTCTTACTGAGTAAAATTATTTTCAGAATGCTTCATCAGGCCGCGATCTCCAGCTTTTGCTGGAGCGGTTCGCAGTTGAGTGTGAAGCAGCTGGGATGAGAATCAGCTCCTCTAAACCCAAGACCATGGTCTTGAGTCAGAAAAGGGTACGAGGTCCTGCCTCAAGTGGAGGAGAGGAGTTTAAGTATCTCAGAGTCTTGTTCACGAGTGAGGGAAAGATGGAGCGTGAAATCGATAGGCGGATTGGTGCTGTGTCTGCAGTGATGCGGGCGTTGTACCGGTCTGTCGTGGTGAAGAGAGAGCTGAGCCAGAAAGCAAAGCTCTCGATTTACCGGTCGATCTACGTTCCTACCCTCACCTATTGTCACGAGCTTTGGGCAGTTTATTTGTTTTGATCCCCATTAGCTTCCGCAGCACGCTCCGTTAGCTACTCGTCCTGGGGTCGTTTCAAACACCAAGTATATAAAACAACGAAAAGAGTGACTGAAAGAATGAGATCATGGATACAAGCGGCCGAAATGAGTTTTCTCTGCAGGGTGTCTGGGCTCTCCCTTAGATATAGGGTGAGAAGCTCGGTCATCCGGGAGGGGCTTGGAGTAGACCCGCTGCTCCTCCACATCGAGTGGAGTTGAGGTGGCTCGGAAATCTGGTTAGGATGCCTCCTGGACGCCTCCCTGGTGAGGTTTTTCAGGCACATCCAACCGGAAGGAGACCTAAAGGGAGACCCAGGTCACGCTAGAGGGACTATATCTCTTGGCTGGCCAGGGAATGCCTTAGGATTCGCTAATTCTTTTGAGATACAGAGAGGAGGTCGAGCTGTTTGAGAGCTGGTGCAGAGCAAATAATCTGGCGCTTAACAAGGACAAGTCCAAGGAAATGATTGTTGACTTTCGGAAATCTCAAACAAAGCACACTCCCATCTGCATAAATAGATGTGAAGTGGAAAGAGTGGAGAACATCAAGTTCCTGGGCGTACAGATCTCTGACAACCTTGGCTGGGCAAAGAACACCTCAGGTCTAGTAAAGCGAGCTCATCAGAGACTGTCTAAGGAAGCTTAAACAGGCCTCACTTCACACCACCATCCTAACCTCATTCTACAGGGTGGCAGTGGAGAGCGTGCTGACCTACACAATCTCAACTTGGTTCTCCAGTTGTAGCATGGCAGATAAAAAGGCCCTCCAGAGAGTGGTGAGATCAGCAGAAAGGGTTATAGGAATCTCCCTTCCCTCTGTCCAGGATCTGTTCCTGAGCCGCTGTAGAAACAGGGCCCTGAACATTGTAAAGGACACAACCCCTGCACTGCTTCTTTCAGCTTATACCCTCCCAGAAGCGTTATCACAGCATAAGATGCTCCACTACGAGGCTGCTGAACAGCTTTCTGCCTCAGGCTGTTCGGCTGTGTGTGTGTGTGTGTGTGTGTGTGTGTGTGTGTGTGTGTGTGTGTGTGTGTGTGTGTGTGTGTGTGTGGTGTATGTTTTTAATGCCACTTTAATTATGGTTTTTAAATTTAGTAGAGTTGAGTACGTATTGTGCATGTGACTCGGATGGCTCTCAATGGAGAAACGCTTTTTCGTTGTGTTTGTACTCTGATATGAACAGAATGACAATAAATCTGATTTGATTGATTTGCTTTATCAAACTTTTACTATTTGGGTTTACAGTGTAGAGCTACTGCTGTGGAAATGTATGATTTTCCCCCTATTGTTTAGTTAAAAGTGTTGTGATTTATTGTGTGTATTAAAATGGCACAAGGTCAATACTATTGTGGTTAATTAGAGCTGAATATTTGATGGGTGTAATTTACCAAAAGGTAAACAAACACTCCAAAGCATCACATCACTTGATCTGTCTTTAGGTGTTTAAGTTGCAGATGTTTTTACTACCATGGAGCAACCAAACATCTGGATACTGAACGTTCTAGTTTCTAATAAGCACTCTGTTGTATTATGTACAAATTATTCATCCAATCTTAATGGATGGAAACCAACAAGTGCCAAAGCGTATGAATCACAACTTCTTGTCATATTTTGATTAAATCAAAACAAAAACAGGAGGCTAACGCTTGTGAGCTGAGTTTTGATCCTTCAGACAGAGCCTTCAAAAACACTGGTCATAACGATAATTCAATTACAACTATGGAGAGAATTGTGATTAAAATTATAGATCCTATGACTTTATGAAGATTTAAGGAGTTAAGATTTTTTTTGCCTAAACAGTAATTTGTAATTTTTGAGGTAAGAAGACAATAATTTAGACGTTAGACAAATATGGAGACAAATATTTCTGACGCATAAATTCATAAAAGGTTTAAACAAGCTATTATTAAAGTTGGTCAACTAAGTTAAAGTCCCAAGTATTCATCACACACTGGTGATACATCTCCACATTTGAACCATCCCCATGGTGGGGAGCAGTGTGGCCGCGCTCGGGAACTATTTGGTGGTTTAACCCCCCAATCCAACCTTAATGCTGAGTGTCAAGCGAGGAGGCATTGGGTCCCATTTTTCAAGGTCTTTGGTATGACCCGACTGGGAATCGAACCCTGATCTCCCAGTCCCGGGGCAGACACTCTACCACTAGGCCACCGGAGCTGGTGTTAAAGCAGGAGTAAAATTAAGGCAGTTAAGGCAGTGGTTCCCAACCTTTTTTGCATGAAGACCCCCTTTCTTGTGTCCAAGACGAGCCCGGGGCCCCCCCAACCCCAACTGTTACCCACATACACACATCAAAAGTGATTAATGACTAACTTTAAACAGCCAGAGTTATAACTCTTATAGAGTCTTGATTATAATATTGGGTGTTATTGGGATTTTACAAAAGTAATCTTTAAAAATATAATGTTTGTAACCGCACAGCTTAGTACAGTCAAAACTGTGGGGACCCCCTTGAGGGTTCACGGACACCAGATTGGGAACCACTGAACTAAGGCTTTTTATTATGACCAGACAATAACTAAATCTGCTTTGCAGATTCACCCCACAAAAATAATAAATAAACTGGATTAAAATAGCTCAAATGAAATTTTTGAACAATTTAATTTAGCCAATAATAGAAGTCAATTAATTATTTAATTTAATTCCACTGAACTAACAAAAGAAGTTCACAAATCAAGGAAGTTTTAGTCAAGATGACATGAAGTGTTTAGCATAACAAACGTTGCTCATGTTTTATAAGACAAACGGATTTCATTTTACAGTGCAGTCAAACACGTCCTGTCTAATATATCGCTGCTAAAGTTACGCAGCTGATAACAAACACACACTTACCCGGCTGGCTCTGCCGTGCAGCGGCTACCTGAAGCGGACTCGGGTCGGCGGCTTGGTGCGAAGTCCAGCTATCAGCTTGGACACGGGCTCGCGACATTAGCTAGCGGTGCTACAAACCTTACCGCCGACAACAGCGGTCAACGTTAGCGACTCGTCAGCTACCATTCTGGGGTCCTTCACATCCTCTCCTCCCGTCCTGCTAGTCTGCTTTAACTATTTAGTTTACCTCGACTGTGTTAAAGTTCCACTGTCGCCACATCTACAGCAGCGAGTCCTCTTCCTCTGCTCTGTCGGTCTGACCCGTTAACATCCGACCGTCACCGAGAGGAGCATGACGGAGGTGCTTGGGGCGGAGCAGCCGAGCTGGATGCCTCTCGGGCGTAAATTCTTCTTCCGTTTCTGACTCTGAAGCTGATTATTTAAGGTCAGACCTCTCGAAAAAGTATACAACTATAATAAAACAGTAGCCAAAGTCTTGATATTTGATATTTTATCAAACGAACCCATTTTGGGAATTCTTTATTTCGATTTAAAACAAAGTATTCATGCTACTACAAAGACAAACTAGAAATGTCATGAAAGTTGAAATATGGAGGAAAATGTCGGCAATTTATTGAGGAAAAAAGTCAAAGGTTCCCTAATTTTTACTCCTTCGTGTAAATAGTATTTCAACAGGTGCTTAAATAGAGCCAGCTAAATGAACGGTTATGGGAAAAAGTGAAACATATATTTTTTTATTTGACCTTTATTTAACCAGCAAGAACAGATTAGGAACACATTTCTTATTTACTTGTTTCTTGGCAAAGAGTAGGGCCTTATGAGGGCAAGGAGAGGGGCTGTAACATAAAACAAAATATGAAAATAGCCCATAGACGATATAAGCATGAAAACCAATAAAAATACAACATTTACAAAAACAACATACACACAAAATGCGATTTTTAAAACAGTGGAACAGCCACATATAAAGGGCAGGCAGCATAAGTGACAGCAGCATAAATATTTAAAATGATCTATATGAAAACCATCAGTGCTGAAAAAAATCAGTATCTCGTAATAACAACAACGCTTCTTGTTATAACATGTTATAAATCTCATGTAACAGAAACCTTCTGATAACATATAAAAGTCGTTTTAATGAGAAAGTTTCTGGAAATAACGTGTTTAATATTTCATAATAATGAGTTTGTAATAATAGAATGTATCAACATGTTGGCACAATTGGAACCCCATAGTCTCATTATTACGAATCATTAAACATGTTATTTCACGAAACATTCTCATTAGAACAAATTTTATGTCGTTATTACAAGAAAGTTTCTCGTTAAAACGAGATTTTTATCACACTATGACGAGAAAATTTCTTGTTATTACGAGAAACTGATCCTTTATATTTTTCACCTCACTGACGGTAATATGTTTCCGTATAAAAAGGACTCTCAGAGATTAAGTGTCCAGTTTTGGGGTTTTCTGTAGATCATTCTAGTCTCTGGCTGCAGCAGAGTGAAAGGACAACAATATCTTTCAGGCCAGGTTATGAAAACTTGGTTTCAAGTTTCAAATTTCTTCTGGGTACTAACAGTGTCTCACAAACAAATTCTTTTTATCTTCCTGTAACCCAATATACAACATAAGAATGTAAACAAGTAGGACAGAGTAGATAAAATAAATATTAAATAACATAAATAAAAACAGTAAAAAGACACTTGACACTTTGTCAGCATTACGTGAAAAAGGAGATTAACTTAAAAGTAGAAACATGGAAATAAATTTATATTTAGGACATTTAAGTTATTCCAAGACTGCAGCAAAAATGCAAACAGCAAATTAAAAGTTGAGTAGTAACACATAACAAGACAGGGAGCTCACAGGTTCAGTATATATGTGCATTTTTTAATTAAAAGGTGGATAGAAAACATGACAAAAATATCAAAAAGTTCCATGCAAAGTACTGGATTGTGCAAAGCATTTCTGTACAGACATGTGACATTTGTTATAACTGTAAGGGATGGAGAGTTTTTTTTAGTAGTGGATAGATTGGTGTTGGTGGTGTTGGTGATGTAGACAGGTACCAAGTGTGTGATGGGAAGACAGAAATAGTACTTTGAAGAGCTGATGAATGAAGAAAATGAGACAGGATGTAGAGTAGAAGAGGTGTTATGGATCAGGAAGTAGATGAGATGAATTATGAAGTGAGGAAAGCTTTGAAGAGGATGAAGAGGGGCGAGACAGTTGGTCCTGGTGACATACCCATGAAGGTATGGAAGTGTCTAGGAGAGGTGGCAGTACTAGATTGTTCAACGAGATCTTGATGAGTGAGAAGATGCCTTAGGAATGGAGGATAAGTGTCCCTGTGCAAGAACAAAGGAGATGTACAGAATTGTATCAACAACAGAGGAATGAAGCTACTGAGTCATACAATAAAGATGTGGGAAAGAGCAATGGAAGCTTGGCTTAGATGGGAAGTGAGCATTTGGTTTCATTCCAAGAAAGAGTACTACAGATGCTATATTTTCAAGAAGAAGACTGGTGTTGGTGGGAGGGGTAGTTGCTGGTTTGAGGGGACATGGGCGTCGCACCCGTGGGGGATGTGGGTGTTTTAACACCCACGCCTTTTCTAATGAGGAGGTTGAACACCCACACTTTTCCAGCAGTTTTGCTCAAACTTTACTAACAGTCTGGTCCCTCCGTGTTTCGCTCGCTGTTTCCCCCTCTCCCCCTCCCTTTTCTGTTGATAATTGAAACCCGCACCTTTGCGCACCGGTGTTACGTCAAAGATGCTCGTTCGTTCCATCATTGATGTGTTTCTCCAGCTGCTCCGCGCCTCCGAACTGAAAAAATCGCGCGCGCTCATTACAAGCTGCACTCCCAGCGCACTCTGCTCGTACCACAAGAGAACTACAACCTTGTTGAGCTCAAACATCTTATTTGAGCAAATCCAGAGCTTTAAGTGGGCCCCTCCCGATATATGCAGAACACGCGCTCCATGAGGGGCCTCGTTTTGCGCACGAGTACTAATTCTCTCCAAACGCGCAAAAGGCGCATTGCTGCTGCGCGCCGCGCACACAGCACCGTCAGCTACCGTTAGCCCAGGCAGGAGGAGAGAACAAAGAAACGAGGTATCCGACACCGTGCACGCTCCCGCAATGATTGACAGCAGCAGCATCTGAACAACCAGCGGTCAGATGCGCCGACAGGCAGGTGGAAACATGGAGGTGGAGATGCATCCAAACGGATGAGAATAAGCACAAGAAAAAAAGTCAGAACAAGAGGAGGAGTGAGCTGCACTTGAAAGTGGGAATGTTGATAAAAAAAGAAAAACTTTGTGAGCATAAACATCCCAGCTGCTGCTGATCATGAGACAGAAGAGATGATGATTCTGTCTGGATGGACTGGAGAATATTTCACAGCAGCTGATTATTTATTAAATGTTTTGTTAAATGCACAAACCTTCACTTCTGTCCTGTTGTCTCTGGTTCACAGCCTTTCAGTCCAATAGTATCCTATAATTAGTTGTTGTAGTCACATTTACATCAATTTCATTTGATAATTTCCCATTGAGAGCAAAACAAATCTTAATCTGCTTGTCTGATAGATTTCTGGTCATAACAGGGCCGATGCTGAAGTCTGAACTTAACCCAAACCCAGCTGCTTCTGCTGAGTGAAGCTTGAGGCTCATCAAAGGCACAAGAACACCTGAGTGGCAGTAATTCAACCTAACAGGTGAAACTAATCTATGAGACAGACTCATTCCAGATATTTCAGCCTTTTTTTGTTATAATTGTGATGATTCTGGCTACAGCTGATGAAAACCCCACATTCAGAATCTCAATTCAAATATAGTGAAAAGGTTCAATATTCTAGACTCAAAGTGTCACACTCTAATCAGCTGATGAATCCAGAACACCTGCAGAGGGTTCCTGAGCCTTTAGATGGTCTCTCAGTCTGAGCTGGATTACTGACATAAATTGACTTTTACACCAGATTCTCATTTCTGAGTTTCACCTGTAGACCACATTAGAACTGGCTCTGCTAAAAACTACAATACTTAGATTATTCAGAGCTTAACTAGATTATATTAGACTGATAGCAAAGTCCTTAAAGAACAGTTTGTGATTGGTTAAACCTTTATTTGATTTGTGACAGTTCAAAAAATGCAGATTTCAGAACTTTATTGCATCTGACCCACCTTAGGTCTGGTCTAGTGTTAAAACTACAACACCAGACTCTTCAGACCTGGATTAGATTATTCTACATGAACAGCAGAATCCATCAATTCCAGGTGGTAATTTGTGAAAACCTTAGTTCAAACAAGGCTACTTTTTTCTTTTTTATTATGAGTTTGGATTATCATATTAGTAACATATTTTTCAATTTAATGGGTTGATGTTGAAATTTCAAGAGTTCTGATTGGTCACCCATGAAATCAAACATTTTACGTTTTATAATTACAGCAGCTTAAAGATACTGGGGGTGGAAACATTAGTGGGAATTAAACTTTCTGAATTAAAAACTTAAAAAGGGAACCAACTTCAGCTTCATATAAAATAAAGAGCAACAACATAAATAAACAAAAAAACAGTCAAATGAATGAGAAAAATAATCTAATTTAAAATTTGCATTGCATTCCAAATAAGTTCAGGTTACCAATTTCAGGATAATGCATACTGGTAAAATAGGACAGGGTATGTAAATACAGATGTGTGTGTGTGCGCGCGCGCGCGTGTGTGTGTGTGTGTGTGTGTGTGTGAAAATCTCAACATCCCCCACACTTTTGAGAAGCTTGCAACGCCCCTGTGAGGGGAGGGTCATTAGTAGTCTGGAGTAGGGCATTGGATGTCTGTCTGGCTCTTTTGCCACTTCCAAATGAAGTTTTTTAATCAGGGTGATGAGCAACAGGAGCAGGGGTGAACAAAAGCTCAGCACAGAACACAGACAATCCCACAAACTACACAGGAACAACAGGGGTTAAATACATGAGGACACAGGTGATCAGGGAACGATCAAGAGGCAGGTGGGACCAAGACACTAATGAGAACTAAACTGGAGCTGGGGAAACAGAACGTGACAGTACCACCCCCCACCCACCCAAAAGGTGGAACCAGATGCCAAAAACAAAACGGAGACCAAAGAAGCGCAGGTGCAGAGCGCAAAAAACCAAAAACAACCCAAAGTGGGTCAGCAGGAGGGGACCACCAGAAACACAAAAAACCTACAAGTCCATGTACAAAAAGTCACAAAGGTCTGGGGGACCGGCGTCTGGGGCACAGGAACCTCAAGGGCCTAGGGGGCCAAGGACAATGGAGCAGGAACCAAAACACAGGAAGCAAAGAACCAGGAGGTTTTTAGACCAATGCGAAAGAACCACTTCATTTATTTTTTTTCTTTTTTTTTTATTTCCACATTATACATAGCTATGTTGATGACTGGAGGGCCGGCTGGGTCCCCGGCGATGACTGGAGGCTGACAGGCAGACGAGGCTCTGCTGCTGGCGGACGAGTCTCTGCTGCAGACTGGAAGCTGGCGGGCGGATGAGTCTCTGCTGGCGGGCGGACGAGTCGCTGCTGCAGTCTGGAGGCTGGCGGCCTGGGTCTCTGGCGATGACTGGAGCCCGGCGGCCTGGGTCTCTGGCGATGACTGGAGCCCGGCGGCCTGGGTCTCTGGCGATGACTGGAGCCCGGCGGCCTGGGTCTCTGGCGATGACTGGAGCCCGGCGGCCTGGGTCTCTGGTGCCTGGGGGAGGAGCAACGGCTCGGGTTCTGGATCCTGGAGGTGGAGGAAAGGTGACTGGCTAGGCAGGCTGGACGGAGGCAGGAAGGGCCTGGAGACTGGAGCTTCTGCCTTAGACGGCACAACTGGGACCTTCGCCGTAGGTCTCCCAGCAGGGGTCTCTGGGGCGGCAGGAAGCTGGAGCCGGGGCTGCAGGCTCTCTGGTGCAGGCTGGGGCCGGGACGGAGCCGACTGGACCCCTGGATCCACCCGGAACGCCAGGGGGGTCAGGGTCTCTACCTGGAACCCCAGGAGATCGGCGCGGGCTTGGAGCCGGGTCACCTCAGCTTGCATACGAACCGCCTCCATTGGCCCGTCTGCCAGCTCAGTCTCGCTGTCCGGATCTAGCTGGACCTTGGGTGAAGCCGACTGGACCCCCGGAGCCACCTGGAACGCCAGGGGGAGTAGCGTCTCCACCTGGAACTCCATGAGACCTACGAGGGCTCGAAGCCTGGCCATCTCCGCTCGCAGACGAGCCACATCAGCAGGATCCACCGCAGGATCAGACCCTCGACCCGGAACTGGCTGGGCTGCGGGTGACTGGACTGCAGGTGACTGGACTATTGGAGGCAGCTGGTGCTCAGACAGAGTCCCTGAAGGTAGCTGCGTCTCCAAGCCGGACCACAGAGCAGGGGCCTCTCTGATAGGCGGCTCAGCTCTGGATGCCCGGCGCCGTCGCCTGGATCCCCTTGTCATCTTCGGAGATGAGGAGGAGGGTTCGTGAGGGGAGACACCAGGCCGGTTGTGCAGTCCTACCTGCGAGTTGGAGAGGTCGTCCGGGAGGGTGGCGCCATGTCCGCAGCGCTGTTCCGGAAGTGGCGGGGGAGATGGCGGTGGAGCCTGAAACTGCTCCCAGCGCCGTGGGCCAACCCCCGGAGAACACACCGCCAGTCCGATGCCCTCGAGGCAGGATTGGTCCTGCAGCTCCTCCCAGCTAAACCCTCCATCTGCGCCAGGACTGTCATGCTGGAAAGCTGGAGCGGCGGCTCGGCGGCGTGGACGTCTGCGGCGCCGTGGTGAGGGAGGTAGAGAGGAATCGGAAGAGGAGTCTGGCCATCCTAACAACTCCGCACGGGAAAAAACAAAAAACTCACCGCTGGATCCTTTCTGGGGTCGGTTCATTCTGTCACGTCTGGCTGGGTGAGGTGAGGATCCAAGCGCAGGTGAGAGGAAGCAGGCAGGGAAGCAGGTTTAAAGGGTTTAATAAGTTAACTGAACCAAACTGACATAGACACAACACAAGCAATGAACCGACAAGACACACAGGACTGACAGGGTTTAAATACATGAGGATCTGGGGAGCTGGGTGATTAGGAGAACGAGAGGCAGGTGGGACCAATTAACTGGAACTGAAGCAGGGGAGACGAGACACTGGTGAGCAGGGAGCTGGAAAACAGGAGGGCTGGAAGGCAGAACCTGACACCTTTAGAATGGTACTCTGGTCACATGAACTCATTTCTTAGTCTGCAGAGAGCTCCTTCAAAGGTCACTGTGTAATCCACCCCAGCAAGAATATTAAGTGTTTCTTTTAAATTCATGGATTAGTCAAATTATACTGTTCAGAAACCAGCACCTTTGTCACTGGGTGGCAGTATCGACACAACTGATCAAAACTCTAATTTTTGCTTACCACAGTGATGTGCCTGCATGACAGAGGTGTTCCATTTATACACATAAAACAATAACAGAACATTTCCTTTGAATTCTAAAGAAGTTCTGATGAACTCTGGAAAAGAAATGTACCTGTTTTAGAAATAAATGCACATTTGAGATGAATGTAATGAGCTGAAATCGTTGGGTTGTGATCATTTGTACAACGTTCATTCTGTGTATCTTTTACTTAATCGTTTTACTTTTTGTTCTTTTTAAAACACAGATAGATTTTTGTACCTTTTTTGCTGAAGTTTCGATCATCTACTGTGATCTTCAGAGCTAAGCTGCTAATGCAGCTCACTTTTAAGGGTTATGTGGTTTCTGGAAAATTCAAGCATGAGCTGCATCCTCATTCTCTGCTGAGCTCATTCCCAGTGTGAGTTGGACTTTGCCAGGACTTGCCCTTGTCTCCAGTCCTGTTTGAGGTGTTCATAGACAGGATCTAAAATCAGAGGGTGCCTGGTAAATGGCCTGTATTTGTATAGCGCCTTCTTAGGGTTCTACAACCCCCCAAGGCGCTTCAAAACACAATCAGTCATTCACCCATTCACACGCTGGTGGGGATGAGCTACGATGTATCCACAGCTACCCTGGGGCGCACTGACAGAGGCGAGGCTGCTGAGCACTGGCGCCACCAGTCCCTCTGACCACCACCAGCAGGCAAGGCGGGTTAAGCGGACACACAGCAGCATGATTTTCACTGTGCCTTGGGATGATTTGCAGCAGCAGGGATAAGAGTCAGCTCCTCCGAATCTCAGGCTGTTGTCTCAGAGCGTTATCATCTACGGTTTAGCTTTGTAAATGTTCCTCCACATCATAAAGAGTCAGCTGAGGTGATTATGATGCCTCCAGGTTGCTTTTCTTTGGATGTTTTCTTGGAACATCTCACTGGGAGAAGACCCTGGGGCAGACCTCATTGGAGGGATTATAGCAGTGGCGGCTGGAGAAGAAAAATCTTGAGGGCGGGGCTATATGTGAAATAACTCCTGTTTTAGTTCATAATAAGTATTAAAATGAACAGTTGAAAATGACCAAAAACAACCATTAATTTCCCTCCTCCAAGCAAGCAGTGATACAGAAAGTCAATTTTCAAATTTACAGATAAAGTAGACTATAATTGTAATAATTCTCAAGTAAGTACACAAGCCTAGCCTACTGTGTGAGCCTTTAAGAACAACTGTGGTCAATAATTCTGTGTCTGCTCGAAGCTGGGCACCTCAAAGTGCAATACTCGTCTTGGCCAGTAGATGGCGGTAACATGGCATCAAAATTGAATTAGATATGCTGTTTTATAAAACATAATCCCCTAAAATAATAACAAATAAACACAATTTACAGCAACAGCTAGGATTTCAGCTTTATATTAGACCAACAGTGAGTGTGTGTGAATGAGGAAGTGACAAAGAGAGTGAAAATGAAATCCAGCGCCTTCTAGCAAGCTAGCTGATTGTTTTTGTACGCTTCAATTCACGGCTACTGATTGGCCCAAAAATCTCCAGTTCTCCCTAGCAACCAAATGTGATTGGCTGTTTAGCTGTAGTTCAGGGGCGCTTTTCCCAGCGCCCCAGGAGTGAAACTTGTGAGTTTGTTGGAGGAAATTCACTGTTTAATGAGACAGCTGGTGAAAATGATGAGTAAATAATTCAGGTTGCATGTAGGCACACACAATTAATCAAATTTGATACATTTATAGTAGATATATGAATATATATTGTAGTTTTAGTAGATTTAGTAGTTAGTTTTGTAGATTTTTTTCCCCTTCAACTCAGGGAGGGCGGCACCCCAGCGTGCCCTATGGACAAGCCGCCATATACAAAATATGTAATCATAAAAAATGTGTGATCTTATTTTAGTTACTTTTCCATTTTCATCTCAAGTGAACTGAATGAACTCTGTTTCAGTTCAGTCAACAGTCTTTTTTAGGGTTATAGAGTCAGGCAGGTGGGAGTCATCACATAGAGCATTGTAGAAGAGCTGAAGGTGTTCAGGGTTAGCGATAAACTATCAGCTCCTTGCAGAGGAAGCATCTGCATAATTATTGTTATTGAATGAAATGTGGATGAGGAAGACCAAGGCAGCTTTAAAAGGAAGAGAAGTTTTCAGATGGAGGAGCTCTACCCTCAACGGCTACTATCATGTATGAGGATGTTTGTCCGTACACAGCTGAATAATGAAGCTTGACCTCTACATTCTTCTGCAAACTTGTTGATTCTTCACCAACACTTTCCTCATTATCTGCTGTGGTCAGTGAGTCATTTGGCAAGACACTGAATTTGAATAAAAATGACCAAATATGTAAAGTGTAAATATAATAGAGAACTGTGAGTGGTTTTGTCTGATAACACATTCCACAAGCTGCCAGAGGACAGATAATGCTGAGCGTACACATTCTCATTTCTTTGAGAGCTTCAGCTTTTGAAAACAGAAAGTTGTCTGGCAGATGGATTGTTTAAAAAAAAAGCAGGAAAAAGAAATGATGAATCTGTGAAAATGTAATGTAACCTCCTGACATGCTTCTCTGTGTGAATCCTGAAGAACATAGCACCTCATGAAGACCAATTTCCTTCATCTAATTAGAACCAGATCACCGCAGGAAGCTGAAGAACATTTCATCGTCAACCACAGATGCTGCTCATTCTCCAAACACTGACTTTACTGACTACTTTAAGGCTTCTAAAGCCACAAAAATGTCACAAAGTAGACAGAAGTCAACCAAAATGCTCACCAACCAGAAGAAAGCTTAAAGTTCTGCAAGGAAGATACTCCAGAGAGAGTTTAGGATGAGTATTAAGGGAGATAGCAAGGGTGAAACAAGATCTCTAACTTAGAGCTGACAAAGACAGAAAACAAAACCACATTCAACAATGTAAAATAAAAAGTAAAGCAATTAAGTTACCAAAATAAAACATGAACAGCCTCACTAGAATTCAAACAACAAACTGGAAGTTAAAGTTCACAGCCAGATGGGTTAGATGGGTGGGTTTAGCGTCTGCTGGTGTGAATGTGTTTGGAGGAGGCAGGCTTTCTACAGCACCTTCTAGTCACACGGAGACCAGTTTTACAGCAGACGATGATAAAAAACACAGCAGCTCTGTGCCCAGCCTCTTCATAAATAGAGTCATTCGCTTTTTAATTCTGTTGGTTGTTTGTGTACGGGAGAATGATGTCACCCTGGATGTAAACAAAATGATGAGATCAGATAGAAAAGTAACAAACACCGATTATTTTTCTTCTTGAAAAATGAAGTTGAAAGGTTCTGACTAAACAAAATAGGCAAGGCGAGACTGGAGCCAAACGTCCAGAGGAAGCTTTAGCCATTGACCAATTGTGGCTATGAGTGTGAAATAAAAAATGCACTTTTTTGCAGCCACCAGTAAGAACAACAACATAACGATCAGTGACTTAAAGGAAGTCTTGTTTGGTGCTGCAGACTTCTCTACAACCCCTAAGCATATTACTTATATTACAGTAGTACACAACACATACATGATAAAGCATCTTCAGTCTGAGATGATCAAAACAAGGATGAAATTCAAAATCAGATGTTTTATTTATCCTTTTAATTTTTTATATTAATACTTCTAACGCCATGCATTATTATTGTAGTTGTTGATTTATTTAGTTACAATGAAACAATTAATGCATAAAAAGGGTTGGAAGTAGACACATTTATGACCATTAAAAAACTTGAAGTAACGGATGAGCAACAATATAACAAGCAGCTTCAAATAAACTCAGTAATCAGTTACTGATTTCCAAATTTTACACTGTGTTTTTTTTTTATCAAACTATTAAACTTTTATTTAAAATCATGATAAACAAATGAAGTAGAATGTTTGATGTGTGATTTGAACAATGTCGCCACCCTGTGGCTGGTTTGCAGCATTGCCCCATTTTTTTGCTGATTTAATAAATTTTTTTTCCAACAAAACCAAACTCTTTTCAGCTGCAGCTCAGAGTTACAGTCATGTCTCAGAGCAGCTGGCTGTTAGAACCCGTTAATAGCACTAATGGAGTTCATTTGTTCTAAACTCTCCTGCAAAACACAAAGAATCAATCGTTGCTTTCAGATGCTTAGCAAAGGAATCAGATGTGACTGATGAGAGCAGACTGAACACCACCTTGCTGCTGCTCGAGGATGCGCTTTTGTCCTCCTGAAAATGTGGATCCTTACGGTTTATTTTCTAAAATAATCAGAGGAATACTCGTTCCTGGTGTTGGATCTGGATCAGCCTGCAGATTAAGGTGGGGCTACATCATCGTGTGCTTTTTAAATGGTTGATTATGTTTATCTCTGATTCCTGGAGTCATTTGCATGTAACTTACAAGAATGAAAAGACTTCAAACAAGATGCAATGAAAAATCTTTTTTAAATTATATCAATGAACAAAGCAAATACCATTCCACACAACAGCTTCACTTTTTAACAAGTCTGTGTGCACAAACTGTCCTTTTCAGTAGCCAGAGGGATCATCATGACAAGCTCCACCGACACTCTGCGGTTCAGTTTGCCCACACATGGAGACTCCATCCTTTGCAAGATGAAGGATCTGAGAGAAAAGCACTGCTTCTGTGACGTTACACTCCTCCTCGGGAGTCCAAGCGGCTCGGGTGGCCTGCTCTACCGTTTCCACGGCCACAGAGTGGTGCTTGCAGCATCGTCCGACTTCCTCCGCGATCAATTCCTGCTGCACGAAGGCCGGGCAGAGCTGAGTGTGGGCGTTGTTTCCAGTGTGAGAGTTGCCAAGACTCTGCTGATGTCCTGCTACACTGGGATCCTGGAGGTGTAGCACTGCTTCAGCAATTTCTCTTTTGTTTTGTTACAACATACAATCGAGGCACATTTTCTGCAAAACAGACTCAGATTGGAAACAATAATCAGTGTCAGGAGTTAAAATCATAAAGAAATGATGGAGAAATACACCAAAATGAGATTAAAACACCAAATAATTTCAGTTAGAGGGATTAATTATGTTCCTAAACTAATATTTTATGGTACAAAGGAAATTTTGATTAAATTTAAAGTTTTTTGTCATGTTTATTAGTAAAATAATGTCTTTATTTCTCTATTATTGCTATAAAGGTTCCTCTGGAAGAGCTGCTCTACTACCTGACTGCAGCCAGTGCACTCCAGATGAGCCAAGTGGTGGACAAATGCATCCACGCCATCTCACTTTACCTCAAACCCAGTCCGTTTTCTTTTAAACTGGAGAAGCACTCCTATGAGGAGGAAAGCTTGCATCTCGACTGTAGCTGGCCGAGTTCCATATTTGAAAACCAGAGGGAAAAGGATGCAGTCCTGCCCAGCATCCAGGAAGATAAAACAAAGGAACAGGGAGCGGTTCTTGGCCGACAAGGCTTAAGGGTCAGGGAAGAACCTGAGATGGGTGAGCCAGGATTGGTCAAGAAAACAGAGAAAGAGTCAGTTGAAGATGGTTTAGACACCACCCCCAAGTGTAGGCTACACCCTCCCAAAGTTTTCCAAGACCTAATTACCTTCACAGCCTCTAAGGTCACAACTTCTGCAGCTCCTGGAGAATTGGTGGGTAGTCTCCAGAAACAACATGAGCAACCAGCAGCAGAGATAACAGCAGAAGGAAACACGTTTCCTGCTCAACAAAGTGGTGAGCTGTCAGTGACACGAGTGTCAAACCCTCGTCTGAGCCCAGAAGACACGGGCGATGAGTCGGACGACATACTGGTCCAGAGGCCGTACCTGTGCAGGAGGTGTGACAAAATCTTTCAGCACCTGTGGAGCTACGTGGGCCACCTGAAGGAGCACAGACGGTACTCTTGTTTGATCTGTGGACAAATCTTCTCTCAGAAGAAGAAATTATCTCGTCACATACGCGTCCACGCCATTCACAAACCATTCAGGTGTCCGCAGTGCCTCAAGACGTTTACCCAGGAGGCCATGCTGCAAGAGCATCTTCACCTGCAGACTGGGGGGAGACCTCATAGGTGTGGCGCCCTCCGGGGTCATCAGAGCAAGAGTAACTCAACAGATGTCCTGGAGAAGGAGGGCCAGGCAGCAGATTAAATCATGGTTTTATGGCTTTTTTCATACACCCTTGGAAAACTGCTTGCTTTAATTAGTGACTTTTCTCAAAAAAGTTCATTTAGGTCAACGCAAAGTAGAATAACAAACAACATGGACTAGAAAGTGCTTCATTAACCGTCCCAGCCGCTGTATGTTTTTAGCTGTAGGTTGATTCTACTTCTGCTAGAAAAACTCAATTTTAGGTGATAAATGTGTTTGCATCACAGAAGACTTGGACCCAAATGTACAAAGGGATCACAAACCTTTTGCAGGTGCAAATTAGTGTTTTACACCTCCATCTAGCCATTACAAATTTGTTCTCTTATCCTGTGCTGACAACTAAACAGCACCTCTCTGAGCAGGTGCAGTTTGCCCAAACCTAAATGAGGTTATAAACATGCATTTAAAGGAAACACTTACCCATATTTATATTCATTTCTGCTAAAACAAATCATCTGATTTTATGAAATTCTCTTCTTATTCCGCGCGTCGGGTAACTGAAGTTGTTTTATAAATGTGCTATATAAATAAAACTTGACTTGAAACTGTTGGCAGTGTGAAATATTTAACATCGTCTGAGTGCTGGTGGTATTTGCAGCTATGGGAATGAAACTGAGGTAGAAGAGCAACAAAATAACTATTGTTCACTCGCTCACTTCTCAACTGCTTATTCCTCAGTAGTGTTGATGGGAGCTAGTGTCTGTCTCCAGCAGTCATCAAACAAGAGGTTGGGAACACCCTGGACACGTCTCCAGTCCATCACAGGGCTTCAGGGAGACAATTACGAATTCATGCACAGAGACAATTTAGAATCTCTAATGAACCTGACATGCATGTAGTTGGTCTTTTGGAGGAAGATGGAGTATCCAGAGAAAACCCCATGCATGTATAAGGAGAACATGCTAACTCCATGAAGAAATGCTTCAGCCAGGACTTGAACCTGCGACCCTCTTGCCAGATCTAAACAAAACGTTATGACTAATTAGAATTGTTCATTTAGATGCAGCTGAAAATTATTATTCAAGCAGGTAGCAAATGTGCAAAAGTTTAATTATTTACAATTAGTGCCAGAGTCGTCTGGACCTTCTAATTCCATTGTTCTTTTGTGTATGTTACCAAAATACCAGAACAGCACACATAGTTTGCTTTCAGGTCCTGAGACAAGATCAACATAAAGATATTAGTTAAAAGTCCCAAGTCATCATCACACACTGGTGAAATTACATCTCCGCATTTGATCCATCCCCATGGTGGGGAGCGGTGAGCTGGAGCGGTGAGCTGCAGCTGTGGCCGCGCTCAGGAACTATTTGGTGGTTTAACCCCCTCAATCCAACCCCTTAATGCTGAGTGGCAAGCGAGGAGGGATTGGGTCCCATTTTTTCAAAGTCTTTGGTATGACCCGACCGGGATTCGAACCCCGATCTCCCAGTCCCAGGGCGGACACTCTACCACTAGGCCACCAGAGTTAGTATGAATGTGGCAAGCTGGACAAATGAGGGCCCGGGCGGAATATGAACCTCAGACCCCCGGGTGAGAGTCATGTGCGTTAACCAGTCAGCCAAAGGGATATTAGCTATAAAGTACCTTCTGATTTTTATGTAGAAAGGTGCTATGTAAAAAAACTTTCTTCTTCTTCTTCATAATGCACAGCAATATGTTTGTCATTGTTACGGCCCTGCTTGTGGGACCGCAAGATAAATGGGGGCTCGTCCAGGATCTAAACCCGAAACCTTTCATACCCTAAGAGATAAAAAATACTCCGGATTTTTTTTCCCACAATGACAAAGATCAATATGTTCAAGGAAAAAAAAATACACCCTGTTTTTCTGCTAGATGTTGCTGAACAGCAGTTACATCACAGGGTGTTTGGGGTAAGCATTCACATGTATTTTAATTTTAAAATGACACATGTAGTGTAATTTACTCTATTTCTTGTCCAATTCTAAAATCTATACCAGATAAAAATGCAAAAATGTTAACGTGTTACCATGGCTGAAGCACACAAGAGTTTTAGACACAGGCATTGCTTCACCTTTTGACCTCTCTGAAACCATGTGCATGACTCTGCAAGTAAATGGATTCTCCTGCACGGCTGAGAGGATTTCCATGCTCTCTAATGCAACCCCTTCATTTCACGCTGCTACTTTTATCCCTCGGTTATCCTTTTGGCCCAGAAATGTCATCATCGCTCATATTACTGAATGCAACAACTAGCCGGTGGACACCACTGGATCTGTGTGCAGCCAAACAAAGAACGCATGGCGGCGTGTTTATTCACTTCATGCCTTTGTTTGTGCATGTGGGACTAAGGGAGATTTAATCATCTGATTGTTCCGCTGATTTTAGATCCTCTTAAAAATTCCTGCAACAGCCTTTAATGTCTGCTAGAAGTGGGTCAAACGCCTGCATACACATGTGCACGACCACACAGCTGCATGCATGAACACACCAAACCAGTAGATATGGTGGTATTGGTGGGGGGGCTTTATTATGACTGGGAGACAGACAGAATGGAGGAAAAGGTTAAAGAGAACATGAAATATGGAGGACACAGACGTGTTTGTTTATTTATTTTTTTATAGCTCGTATAGATATATGATTAATGTTGAAATGTTTAATCTGACAAAGGAACACTTGCATTTAAAAAATGATCAAAGAAATTATTCTAATAGTTGATTTTGACTTTAAGTTTTGTCTTTAATTTAGCAAAGACTGAAAACAAATTTCTGAGATTATTTAGTCATGTTTTTGCATCATAAACACATTAAAATGTGTAAATGTAAAAATCTATTGTTTCATATATCTGAATTTAATTGATGAACTGTAAACCTGGAGTAGTTGATGACAAACAGTAAAGTTTTCTCTTCCAGCTGGTGTTTAAATGTTTTGGTAACACTTTACAATAAGGGTCCCTTTATTAATGTTACTTAGTGCATTATTAAGCATTAATAAACAAAGAATCCCTTTATTAAGGTTACTGTTATTGTTAACTGTTAAGTGTCCTTAAGGTTAGGACAAAGGGCCAGGGGGTGTCTGCTTAGTAATGCATTACATAATATGTTGTTAATACTTTATTTAATAGTTTATTAATGCTTAATAATGCACTAACTAACATTAATAAAAGGACCCTTATTGTAAAGTGTTACCAATGTTTCTGCTTCATTATTCTGGTTAGTTTGAGCCAGCAGGTCCATGTTAGATATTTTACATTCTCTGATTCCTGTTTTCTGCACTACCTTGATCCCTGCCTTTCTTCAGTTCTTCGTCACAGTTCAGTCTTAGCTGGATTTCTTTTTTCTTCCAGAACAACTCCTTTGAGCTGGAGTCTAAAATGATTTTTGCTCCTGAGGAAGTTTCCTCCCTGCTTGTATCTTCTCAGAGGTAGCCTTAGCCAACGTCACACCGAGGTCACCGTTCCTTTTATTCAGATCTTTGCTCTCCTTCAGATTCTTTCAGAGATCTTGTACAGGGCAGGCCTTCCTCCTCCTCGTATTCATATCCGAGTCTCAGCTGGTTTTTCATTATTTAAATGCTTTGCTGTTTTTCTCTTCTTTCACCAGTTTTTTTTCAATGAGGTATTTTGTTGTGAGCCTAAAAAATCTGGACTCATCTTCTGTTCTGACTAACCTGACATCTTTGCAGATTTGATGCAGATCTTCATTCATTTTCTTTCACAGATCACTATTCTTTCGTTTGTTGATGAACAAATCCTTTGTACAGCCATTCCTTTTTCTTTCTTCTGATTAAGACAGTTATTCTGGTCTTGCTACTTATTATTGACCTGCTCTGAAAGTTGGTCATTTTTCTCACTTTTGCAATCAAGAGATTTTTGCTCTGATTCTGCAGAAGAAATGGATGCTTGATTTTTTTTCAGACTATATTGAATCACTATTTCTTCTTGACACTACATCTTTTTGCAGCTTTGTCTTTGGTGCTGCCAGGATCCTATGTATTGAACTAATTGGGGTCTTATTGGTGCAGCCACTGACCTTCCCATCCTGCCTCCCACTGAAATCTGTTTTTCAAAAGCTTCTAAGAAGTACCCTCTTGTGTGTGATTTGTTTGTCTTTTTCCTCTTTTCTTTCTCACCAGTGACTTCGATGTCTCTCATGCACGACTTTCACTTGTTCTCTCATGCGTGTTGTGTGATGTCAGTGGTCGTGTGATTTTAAATGTTTTCCTTTCCCTCAAAACTGATGAATAATACTTTGGTTTTCACTCATTTATTTTTAGTTTATTGGGGGGTTTTGGAAAATCTTCAGGGTTAGGGCTAAAAAAGTTGGGGTTGCAATAAAACACCACTAGTTTTGAGATAACTAATTGTATATCTAACCTTTACCTGTCAAATAAAGCTAAAACAGCTTACAGTCAACAAATAGTTGATCACGCTCATTGGTAAATGGTTAAACCTAGAAGGTAACACTTTCCAATAAGGATCCCTTTATTAACGTTACTTAGTGCATTATTAAGCAGTAATAAACAAATGGTTGACGTTACCATTATTATTAACTATTAAAGGTGTTTAGGGTTAGGACAAAGGGTCAGGGGTGGTGTCTGTGTCTGTCTCTTTAAGGAATTATTATTATATTTAATCAATGAAACGTGGGGTAGAGTAAATACAGTGTAGCTGCAGGACTAAGTCTTTAATAAACTACAAGGGAAGCCTGGACTCGTTTAATTGGATTAAAGCCCTGAGAGGTTGGTCAGCAGCTGCAAAATCCTTGTTGCATTATATTACCCCTGCAGCAGCATTCAATCTGACACTCACTTCTGTTTAGGTGGAAAGTTTTAAATAAGATCCTGAATCACATTTATTGGCTGATAGCTCGTGTTTGGTTGCAAAAGTGATACAGGAAGGCTGAATTTAAGCAAAACGATAATCTAATTATTTCTATTGAAAATATTTTATTTAGCTGGTTAACCAAGTTTTCAAATGCCACACTACTGTTAGGAGGAGATTTCAATATGATTCTGGATGGTACTAAAGATAAATGGCCTCCTAGCTCATTAAGCAGAACTAATAATAACTTGACAACATTTATGCATAAATTTAATCTGGAGGATATTTGGAGGGTAAAATACCCTGACATTCAAGCATTTACATGGAGTAACAAAACAGGGTCAAGTCAATCAAGAATAGATTTTTGGCTGATTTCTAAAGGTTTTAACAAAGATGATATTTTAATTGATATCTCTCCTACCCCTCTAACAGACCATAAAGCATCGGTTTTCAGGATAAATTTATCCAACTCTCGGTTTAGTGCTGCTCGCTCAGATTATTGGAAACTTAATAGCACTTTGCTTTCAAATGAGACTAAAAACAAGGTCCAAGATCTGATATCCTATTTTTGGATTAAAGCTCAAAAGGAAAAGCAGTTTGGTCTGAACTGGGAACTTCTGAAATTTGAGATTGGTACATTTTTTAGAAAAGTCAGTGGTGATCTAGCTAAATCCAAAAGAGCAAAAGAACTAGACACAGTATCAAGGATTTCACGGTTAGTTGATAAAATCCCAGATACATTATCTGAGGAAGAAGAACTAGAGTTGATAAATTTGCAAACTGAATTAGACGATATATAAACAAAAAGCCTTTATAGCATTTATAAGATCCAGAGCCAGATGGCTTGAAGAAGGCAAACAAAATTCCCACTATTTTTTTAGTTTAGAAAAACATCACTCTAATGTAAATAGCATAAATAAGCTACATGTTGATGGGGTACTCACAGAGGACCGTAATATAATATCCAACTACTGTAGTCGCTTCTATTCGAAATTATACAGCTCTAGATTTTGTCAGGCGAAAGCTGATACTTTCTTAAACTCTACAAAAAAGACAATTTCAGACACTGACATGATGTGTGACGAACCTATTACACTTCAGGAAATTAAAACGGCAATCAACCTATTAAAAAATAACAAGTCACCAGGTACAGATGGTCTGGTTTCTGAATTTTACAAATCCTTTGAAAATAAATTAGCTCCTTTTCTATTTGAGGTTTTATTTAGAAAGTATAATTAAAGGTCATCTCCCCACAACGATGACTCGAGGTTTAACGATTTTAATCCCCAAACCGAATAAAGACATAATTTATTGATAATTGGCATCCAATATCTTTACTTAATGATTATAAATGATTTTTGCTTTAATTTTTGCAAAAAGATTGAAGATGGTGTTAGACTATTGAAGAAACTCAGTCAGGCTTTTTGACAAAAAGACACATAAACAATATTCAACTTGTCATGGATATTTTAGATTATTCTGAACTCTTAAACGATAGTGGCTTCATTTTATTCTTAGATTTTTATAAGGCCTTCGATACTGTGGAGCATAACTTTATTCTGCAATCATTAAGTAAATTTGGCTTTGGTGACTATTTCTCCTCTGCAATTAAAATTCTTTATATAAACAGCAACAGTTCCATTAAACTACCAGGTGGTACATCACCTAGATTTAATATAGCTCACGGTATAAGACAAGGGTCTCCGGCCTCCCCATGTCTTTTCTTAATTGTGGCACAATTATTGGCATCTCATATTAAAACGAGTGATATTGAAGGGATTTCCCTGCTTGGTAGGGAACTAATCATAACACAACTAGCAGATGACACCACACTTTTTAGCCATCAAAGACTGCTCTAAATCTGAACTTTTCAATATCCCCATTAAAAATGAAATAAAATATTTAGGCATTTTAATTACTAAAGATCAAAATAAAAGAAGCACTTTGAATTTTAAACCAGTTATACATAACACTCAACGTAAACTAAACCAGTGGCTCGTGCGATATTTATCACTGAGAGGGAGAATCCTACTGACTAAAGCTGAGGGAATCTCACGCTTAACATATGCAGCCTTGGCTCTGCACCTTGACAACAAAAACTTGAAAGAGATTGACAAAGTGCTATTTGATTTTGTGTGGAAAAATAGAATTCATTATTTGAAGAAGACTCATATGATAATGGTGGTCTTCATTTTCTTGATTTTCAAACTTTAAATAATACATTTAAGGTCAATTGGATGAAACAGCTCCTTAGAAATCCTATGGAATTTTATACCATTTTATATTCTCTCCAAATTGGGTGGCATTAACCTTTTTCTGGTCTGTAATTATAACATTGATGATAAGATCCCTGTCAAAATGTCTGCCTTTCACCACCAGGCCTTTCTTTCATGGTCTCTCATTTACAAACACAACTTCTCACCCATAACTACTTAATCTGGAACAACAAAGACATCTTGTATAAACATAAAACTATTTTTTTGAATATTGGTTTCAAAACAACATTAAATGGGTAGATCAACTGTTTAATCCTGAGGGACTTTTATTTACAAATGAAGAGTTTCTTACAAAATATAATATCCCTGTAACTCCTGGAGATTATGCAAACGTTTCTGGAGCCATCCCTTCTGGTGTGTGTATGCTTTTTAAAAATCAACAGACTTGATGCTAGTGAACCCCCAAGTGACACCTGCAGGGAAGATTTGTTTCTCCAGTCATCCTGCTAATAACAACAAATCTATCCGAGCTTTGTTCCAGAGGAATGTTACAACACTACCCCGTGCCTTATCTTACTGGAATACATTTGTGAATGATATTCCATGGAAGAAGGTCTGGTTACTACCTAATAGATATATATGATTAATAACAAAGTTAAAGAAATATCCTTTAAACTCCTTCATAGATTCCATCCAGCTAAATGTTATATTAAAAATAGATTCAAGAAAGATATTGACTTGAACTGTAGCTTCTGCAATTGATGTCCTGAAACTGTTATTCATTTATTTTGGCACTGCCCGGTAGTTAAAACCTTTTGGCAGAAACTTTGTGATTTTATTCATGTCCATATTGTTACTAATTGTGTTATGTTTTGGGAGAATGTACTGTTTGGTCTCTTTGAACCTAGTTGGAACAAAAATTCTCTATACCTAACTAACCTTTTCATTTTGATGGCGAAGTTTTACATCCATTGTTGTAAATATTCTGGTAAAAAAACATGCTTTGCGGCATTCTTTAATACTTTCAAACTACTTTCTATTAAACATTCTGACAGACAGAAAGCTCTTAAAACCATTGAAATTTGTAATTTTTTAATGTTTTCATTTGAACCCTGACACCCCAATCTAGCATATTTTCTTATCTTTATGTTCCTTCATTTTTCCTTCTATGCATTGTTCTACTTCAAAATTCACATTGTAATTGAACACCAACTGTGATATATTTGTATTTGTGAATAACTTCAATAAAAAAATAATAAATAAATAAATAAAAAGGCTGGATTTAAGCATTTTCTTCCGCCTCTTGACTTCCTTGTTCGGCTCTAGAGAAAAAGGCGCTCTGAGTTTTGTGTTTCAGTGATAAACTTCCTCCTGATACCTGACAGGCTTGCACACGCACGCACAACACGCAGCTGCCAGTGCGCATCTCCTGCTGCTGCCGCGCTGCTCCTTTAAAAAAAGCAGCAGCAGCGAGCCCACGCCTCGAAAAGCGGCTTGTTCCGGCTTGCCCCTTTACATCTTTTTTATCCTTGCTCACCACGTTAAAATAGTGCCCAGTTACGCACCCTCATTTGCGCTAAGCTAAAAAATGCAAAATTCAGCCGCATCCCAGGCGGAGCGTGCGTGATGCGTGCGGAACTCCCAGCGTCCTGCAGCAGCAGCCCGACGCGCAGTTTCAGTACCATCACGCGGCGGAGCGATACCATCCTCTCTCCTCTCTGCGTCGGTTTGACAGGCGGAGGGTGTGTGGCTCAGCGTACCTGGGTGTCCGTCACGTCCTGATTCTAAAGGGGGCAGAGGATCTGGACCGAGGCACCTGTTCTGCGCTGAAATGCTGTGCCAAATCCCCCTGGCACCAAAAAGCCATCCATCTGCTGCGGATGTTTTGCGACTGATCATCATCCTCTTCTTCTTCTGATGCGTTCATGTGGGCGTCCATGGAAATGTTTACTCTTTGGTGTTGAGGTGAGTGATTTACAGAGTCCAGAGTTGCGCGCTACTTTCTCAGACTGAGGTTTGTGGATGCAACAGCTTTCATTAGTTCTCATATTTACCAGAGTCGAATATCAGAAATCATTAGTTTGGACCTATATCGGCTGATCAATGTTACAACTGGTGCTGATGGAAATGGTAGATTATAGATTTATTTGCAGAAGTGAAAGCGCTCTAAGTGCATAAGGAACCAAATGATGCTGCAAAGGTGGAGATTGGAGTTTCAGCAGTAACATCACTGTTGCTCCAAGGCTTTGGTTTGGGAGATGTCATCATAAAGTTAAAGCAACCTGCCATCATTGGAGGATAATAATCTGGAAGCAACTGGAGACAATAAAACCAGATTTAGTGATGCACTAGCCAAAATTCACCGTGTTTTATCCAGAACTTAATTTTAAATTTTTATATTTGGTCAGTGAACTCATCATCACAATGCCTTTTAATGTGTTCTGTTATCTTTGTGATTTTCTTTGGTCATTTGTAATTTATTTTATTTATTCTTATTCCATTTTACATTTATTATAATTACATATTTATTGCACACAATGTGCAATTTTTTTTAGATAAAACTGTATCTGCTAGTGTTATAAAAAAATCAAATGTTGGTATTGGCCCTAAGAACCCCAATCGGTGCATCTCCACTGAGATCATTATGCAGGACGTCTTCAGTCGTGCAGTTTGATGTAAGCCTGAGATCTGTCTGATGGCAGTGCCTCCCATCCAGACTCAACCCCCACACAGACACTGGCATGACAGCTTCAATGAATAAATAATCACACACACTCACACACACATCCCCCCACTGTACGCTCAATAAACAAGTCAGCGCTATCCAGATCTGGAAGAAAAACTGCAGTTTTACGGCTTCATTCTAAAATCTAAAACCATGTGTTTGCTGGCATTTTATGATCAGTGCGTGTGTGTGTGTGTGTGTGTGTGTGTGTGTGTGTGTGTGTGTGTGTGTGTGTGTGTGTGTGTGTGTGTGTGTGTGTGTGTGTGTGTGTGTGTGTGTGCGTGTGTGTGTGTGTGTGTCTGCTCTGAGTCCTTCAAACAGTTAAAGTGTTAAAGTTTAACTTCCTGGTACTTGAGAAGCTTTTCAGACTTTGTTTCCTGTTGCTTCTGAAGCTGCTGAACGTTTTTTCTTCTAATAGACTCTGATCATGGAGGTAAATGAGTCTAACTATGCATGAGAGTTCATTTAATCCAGCAGTGAAGTCTTAAAGTGTTCAGTAGTTGTTTTTAAGCAGTGTGGTGGTGGGTGTGAGGTTTCGGTTCTGATGTGTGTAACTGCTGCAGGCTGTGTTGTTGGCTCTTCAAATGAGTTTCTGTTTAACCTTTTTATTGTCGCTCATGTTGTAGAGACAGCTGTGTGGGAGGAACTCCTTACACTGCTTCAGACACTGAGTTTATAAGTGACAAAGGTTATGAGTAATTAGAGATTTTTACCTTTTCTGGGGTGAAAAATGCCAAAGCATGCACATCTACTCCCCTGTGTTGCATTTTGAAATGGTTCCTGTACAAGAGGAGTCTGAGATATGCCACCTGTTGTGTAGTTAACTTTAATGGATTTGTGGCTCAACGACCTTATTTGGCTTGAGACAGCGTGAACAAGTTGAGAAGCAAGAGACAAATATAAAATAACATTAGATAAATAAAATAACAGGATAGACAAAAACAGGGGTGAGGGATGGGAGAAAGAGGGGCATGGGCAATAACAACAATAATGGGCAGAACAGGCTCATCTACACCTACACTGTCCACTCCCAGTTTAGATCACAGTGAACAAGATGATGAAGCCAACACCTCTCTGGGGTGTCAACGTGTAAACCTCCTTCACAGTTTTCAAAATGTCTGGAGTGGTTTGCAATGGTTCTCAGTTTCCTTGAAAAGGATCACACCAGCCGGCACGGCGGGTTAAGTGTCTTGCCCAAGGACACAACAACTGTGACAGACTGAGCGGGACTCGATCCCACAACCCCCCGTTTACAAGATTGGCACGTAACTACTCTGCCATCATTGTCCCTGACTTTGGTAGGGGTTGGTGACCAAGTTGGGAATAAAATAAAAGTAAAATGCGAACAAAGTGAAAGATAATTAAAACTCTTTGTGTAAACATGTGTACTTGGTTCTGGTCAAAATGTACACAACTTTCCCATTCACCCATCCTTTTTCATTCAATTATCCAGGTCCAGGACACAGGGGGAGGCAGCCCCAACAGAGAGGCCTAAAGCACAACCCAACCTTTCCCCAGCAACCTCCTCCAGCTCCACCCACTCATATTTACCTCCAACTGGTCATTTTAACTTTATACCCCCCCCCCCAATAACTTGGCTTTTGTTCCTGGCTGTATGGGCGTGCATAGGAAGGAAGACTGGATCGAGATCACAGTTTATGGTTGAGGTTGTGAACAACTTGGTCAATTATACAAGCATTGTGATCATAATCATACTCAGTGAAGTCAGAAGATTGTAACAGTAGAAAAGTGTTAAAGTCCCAAGTATTCATCACACACTGGTGAAATTACATCTCTGCATTTGACCCATCCCCATGGTGGGGAGCGGTGAGCTGCAGCTGTGGCCGCGCTCGGGAACTATTTGGTGGTTTAACCCCCCAATCCAACCCCTTAGTGCTGAGTGTCAAGCGAGGAGGGTCCCATTTTTTCAAAGTCTTTGGTATGACCCGACCGGTAATCGAACCCTGATCTCCCAGTCCCGGGGCGGACACTCTACCACTAGGCCACCGGAGCTGGTTCTGGTAGGACAATTATACTCCTGTTATTATATGATGATGAATGACTTTTCTTCTGGAGAATTTCAAGCCTTTTCAAGTATGTTGGAAACGTACACCAAATTATATGACAGATGGGGCTCAGATAAGCCTTTAATTAGGGTAAGAAATGCAGAAAGTGGGAGATCAAAATAATCAAAATTGTGATAAATGTACATGAAGAACCACAATTATCAGTTTCAGTTCCGACTTTTTCTCAGTATCTATATCTCGTATCTGTCTAAATGGATTTGATCAACCCCACTGAGGCTGCTGGCTTGTGATTATATATTTATATATATTTTATTGTATCGTGCGGCATTGATCAGATGATGGAAATCTGGACAGAAACATTAGATGTCATCCAGTAAAATTCATTCTGTCGCAATTAAAGAAAACTGCTGAGCGCATCTTGGACTCATGACAATTTGCCCATAATGGAACCAGAGTTGCGCTTTCTGTTTTTTATGATTTTGAATGTTGCCTTACATTGAAGTCACATGCATTAGACATCCTCAATATACATGCTATGTTGTCCCTGATGGGTCTCGCTGCCATTACAGGGGTGATGTAGTGTTTAGCGTTGCCATCTCACGATGCAGTACAGCCTAAAAAGGATGTTTTGGTACCATTCTTTATTCATGGCTGTGTTTTTGGGCAAAATTGTGAGTGAACCCACTCCCTTGGATGAGAAGCAACCCCACACATGAGTGGTCTCAGAATGCTTCACTGTTGGCATGACACAGGACTGATGGTAGCGCTCACCTTTTCTTCTCCGGACAAGCCTTTTTCCAGATGCCCCAAACAATGGGAAAGGGGCTTCATCGGAGAATATGACTTTGCCCCAGTCCTCAGTCATACTGCCATACTTTTTGCAGAAGATCAATCTGTCCCTGATGTTTTTTTTTGGAGAGAAGTGGCTTCTTTGCTGCCCTTCTTGACACCAGGCCATCTTCCAAAAGTCTTCGCCTCACTGTGCGTGCAGATGCGCTCACACCTGCCTGCTGCCATTCCTGAGCAAGCTCTGCACTGGTGGCACTCCGATCCCGCAGCTGAATCCTCGTTAGGAGACGATCCTGGCGCTTGCTGGACTTTCTTGGACGCCCTGAAGCCTTCTTAACAAGAATTGAACCTCTTTCTTTGAAGTTCTTGATGATCCTATAAATGGTTGTGTAGCCTCACGGAGGCCATGGTTTTTCATCCGAATGAACTAAGTTACACTTTTAGCTTACAGGTCATGTCAATACGGTCAGGACACTCTGATAGCTATTGCAGGGACAAGTAATCTTTAATCTTGTCCTAACAGTTCCTAACGTATCCTGCAGAATATCATCACGACTCCAGGGTGATGCAAGATTTTCCTATCATTCTTCTTTGAATAAAGTTCGTCTTTCCTGCCTCATAAAAGACTTTATAAGTCATATGTATAATCATATTTGTTGAATTGACAATATGTGAAGTCTAATGTTTAATAATGTGTCCAACAATCATAATAAGGAATGATGGAGTTAAAATGAATATTTATTCCTGTAAGGATGTGTTTCATATCTTTAATTACACCAAATTAGTATTTGTTGAAGTTAATGTTAATCTGTCAGTATATTCACATTCACAAGTAATAATATTACTTACGAACATTTAGCATTTTCATCTAAGAATTCTAGCTAAGCGACCTGGTTCGGCCGGCCGGGAAGCCAAGCATACAAGGAACCATCTCCTCTCTTTTTGACCCCGAGGTCAATCATTTTTGCAGTTCATCTGATCACTCTTTATAACATTCTGGAGTATATGCAAATTGCTATTATAAAAACTTAAGCAGCAACTTTTCCAATTTCCCATATATGTGTCATTCTCAAAACCTTTGGCCATGACTGTATATGGTATTGCCAAATTCTTGCCAATACCCCTAGTTTCTCATACATTTGAGTTAAGTTTTAGTCTCCAGGGTTTTTTTATTGTGTAGGTTAGTTCTTTTTGACCATACTTGCATTCTCATCATCCGATTGTTTGAAAAAATCCCTGAAAACACCTGGTGTGCACTTCAGATGCCAAATATTAGCTTACTGTAAGCTAATCTCTCTGGTCTAGTGGGTGTGTGCTGCTTGGACCTGGTACTGTTTCCCTATTCTCTCCCTTCCAGTTATGCTGATGTTGTTTAGCGTCTAAAGGTAACAGGGTGCACAAAATGTAGTGTTGGCATCTTAGTTTTCAAAAGAACTCAAAGAAATGGTCTGCAAAACAATCATTTTCTGTTATATCTCCCTCTGAGACTTGCCAGAGGACACTCCAGATGCCCTCTCCTCTCGAAGGGGGGCTAAGTGAGGACTCACGGGCTACCCTGAGCCAGATGACAGCTGGCCAAATGTTGGCTGTAAAGACACAATGTACTTCTCATCCTCCACTCAGCAGAGAGGGTGGCTGGGCAAACCCCCTCAACAAATACCCTGCTGTCAGAAAGTATGTGCTCCCTTACAGATTTCTTCTTCTGGGTTTTTTCCCAGACCTGTAGAATAATAATATCTCTTTTTTAATGTTAATATAAAAATTTCTGTAGGTCCTCGTGCATTTGTGAAATTGGGAACAGGTCGCGAAAGTGGAGGATGCACAACTGCGTGCCGGCCACTAAAAATAGTAATATATGCTTATTTCTAGAATTTACCCCCTAATTATGACTCCATGCATACATTACAAAAAGCATCCACGCTGCCAGCCAATCAGCAGCTAGGAAAGCGGGTATCCTCCTCTATGATTGGCTACTTGTAGCTCATATCTTCATCATTGCTCAAACTTTAAATAAATTTTCTATAAGCCACAAAAAAAAAGTTCATTAACTAAGGGCAAATTTGTGATGAATTTGTGATATGGCAAATTTGTGATGAAGGTACTGATCCTGATACTCCATCTGGACACTCTAACCCCTTCTTTCAACTGGACGTGAAAGTGGCGTGCAATGGCCATGAAATGTGGCTGCCGTTATAGGGTTACAGGGTCCTTTCCACCGGCAGCTAAGTGTAATGTTCTGGTCGCGTCCCAGAAGCGAAGGGATGCTATCATTACGTTTCGAGTCTATATTTTTAGCGCTACTCTTCCAAAACATGTCAAACTCCGCAGTTTAGATCGGGCCAGACCGGAAGTCAAACATGAAATCAGTGTAAAACATCCGGAAACTTTCAAAATAAAAGTCACATGCAGTACGTCATTTCCCGTTAAACCCCCATACCCGATGTAAACAGAACAGAAAATAAACCACAGTCCTTTTTGGATACATGCAGCCGTCTTTCTCCTTGCTTGTTACTGTGGACTTCTGAAATCACCATGGTTTTGCAATTCTCCCGTGATTTTGTGACCTCGCAGGATCACCTGTGTAGAAAGCTTTCGCGTGTCAGAATCGCTCCCGGTTGGAAGGGAGCTCGTGGGGAAAACGCCACTAATACGTTACGCACCGCTTTTGCGTCTGGTGGAAAGAAGGGGTAATGCCAGAAGTGGTTTGATGTGAATATGCTACAATGATCTCCAGGTGGTTAAAACTGTTATGGGAAGAAATGGCCAAAACTCCTTCAAGGTGATGTTTATTCTCCGTTATCACAAACTCTTGATTACATTGTTGAAATATGTGAAATACTTTTACACATCACTGTACTGCTCAGGTTTTCTTTAAACTTGTAAAAAAAATCCACTTTTTGCATTTTGCTCAGTGTCTTTACTCCAGGTGTTGAATCAAACTCCTAAATGTCACAGTTTCAGGTTCTCCACGGTTTGTTTTGAATGAGTCAGCTCAGAAAAGAGGATCTTAATGAGGAAGCTGTGGTCTTCTGCAGTCACACACACACACACACACACACACACACACACACACACACACACACACACACACACACACACACACACACACACACACACACACACACACACACACACACGTGCTGTCACAAGACTGAAAGTATTCATGACTGTTGGGGCTTTTGTGTGTGAGAGTTCATGTGACATGCTAATGGCAGCCTCGGAGGTCTAGTGACGTTTCTGTTTGTGATGTGAGGCTCGTGCATGTTGTGAGACAGGACAGGTGTGCAGGACTGGTGTCTGCACTGAGACACAGACAGAAATAGAGCTCAGTTCTGTGTGCAGCCGAACACAGGAACAGGTGTCTGCCAACGTGACTGCAGCAGCCTGTAAATCACGGTTGACTCCCTCCCACCTCACCCCCGCCTCGAGGGTGAGACACCACTCCCTAATTTAGGAGAATAGAGAGAGTAAAACTCCCCACCTCTTCAGAAAGAAAAACTCTCCTGAACCGGTTTGATCACATGAGCTCTATCTCACTCCACCCCGAACGTGGGTTCAGCAGTTTGTGGGCTACAATGTTTAAATTTGGGCTCCTCGCGGAAGGAAACATGAGGCGCGAGAGCAGAGCGGATCTGTCCACGCGCCCGAGGAGACAGCGCGCGAGCGTCTCGAGGAGCGGCTGGCTGTCAAGGTGCGTTCATTAGTTAACAAAATACAAAATTATTACAGATTTAAAGGCAAAGTTTAGGCGCTTGTTTGGTGATCATTTTTGCGCATGCGTAATAACCGATGCACTATTATCTTCCTTTGTTGTTTTTCAAGTTTGCTTTTCATAAGAGGTCGTTTTTCAAGCCGGAACTTCAGAGTGCAAAGTTCAGAAAATATTATTTTTATTGTCTAATGAAATAGATTTTAACTCTAAGAACACATTAGGACTAACAAAAATAGTAAAACTCGGTTTTAAGGCTTCTTTCTCTTGATTTTGTTTCCGTATTTCTGTTTAACTCTAAAACCATTTGAGAAAATATTTTTTTTTTTGCATTTGTTGTGCCACCTGTTCTGTGAGGGCACCAGCTGTGGTTTTGGAGAGCAGTTTGAACAAATGGACTATGGAAAGCAACAGGTGCTCGTTGTCTGTTCAGAACAGTTGTTCATTATGGAGCCTGCAGGATGGAGCGCATGTGTTTATGAATAGCTTTGGTTTTTAATAATCACATAGGAGGTCCAGTAGATGGTACTTGTGCTGAAACAAAGAAGGATTTGGGCAGAAGATGCTAGTTTCTACAGGTGATGTTAAGAGTTAAGCTTTTATTATAATGATTAGGTTATCAAGTAATGTGCGAATAATAATACAAAACTGGTTTAGCCAGTTGTTCAGTTAATGGTTATTATTATTATTATTATTATTATTATTATTATTATTATTATTATTATTACTGTTGTTGTTATCATCATCAGTAGCAAAGGGAGGTTGGAAACACATAATCTCTGTCTAGAATGCACCCATCAGCTTATGTGCAGCAAAGTGTTTTATTCACTCAGAACAGGGATCATGAGAGCTTTTCCTGCCCTTTATGCCTAGAATAAATTGTTCAAATGATTATTACATGGAGCTTATAATAAAGGTAATAAGTGTTACTTAAATATTAGTTTTATTATGAAATCAAAAATCTGCAATGAATTGTTTACATCTGTTGGTATTTCTTGTTAAGACTCAAGATGTTTAAATGTGAACAGTTATAAACAGCCTATATGTATGTTTGATGAAAACTAAAAGGTAATAACTATATATTAATGATCAGAGTAAACATAAAAAACAGACCAGCTTGTTTAAAGTTTATTTATGAAATTCTGAATTTATTAGAAGAGCAGTAATTCACTCAACCTTTAAGTTTCTTTTATTTCTATTGTGTCTAAATGATATTTTACATCTTTTATGATATTTTTAGAACACCTAACTTGAGTTTCTTTGGTCAATCTGTCATATGTGCAAAAATGCACTTTGCCTGCTTAATGTTTAACATTCATTTGGACAGAAAATTACTAAAACTATTCTTTATAGTAGAATTTATCACTTTAATTAATGTCTATGTTATATTTTTATTACAAATACAAAAGTGTTCCAAACTACAGGTTGCACGTCCCTTTTCTTAGAGGTTATTTCTAATACAAATATGTTTAAAATGGCCTGTGAAACTTTAAAATAAAGCCATAGTTAGTTTTATTATTGCCACAATAAGCATGCTGGAAATGTTGATCTAACATTTAAAAGTGAAAGTTCAACAGAAGCATCTCGCTAATTTGAGTTTTTGCACTTTGCATGTTGTTTTTGGTGGTTTTAGCTGGGGTGGTGTGGTGATAGCAGACAGGCAGAACCTGCTGTTAATTATGAGCATTCTTGCCTCATAGCAGAGGGACAGGTGACCTCTCTTCAGCAGTAAATAAATGGGTGTAGATAATAAATTATTTTGTTTTAATTTTCTAACTCTAGTAGGAACATACTTTAAGATGTGTTGGATACAAGGTGAAATTATCTTTAGCTTTCTTATTTTATTTCATTAACGATCAGAAATACCTCTACTTTAAATTTACAACAATTTAACTTTTGTTTAACCACCCAAAAAATTTAATTTTTCACATTTAAAACCTTTTTTCCAAGTATTTTTACTTTTATTATCTCAAAAATTCTGTTAGTGTAGAAAAAGTTCAGCAGCTTGCTTTGAAATCAGTGTAAGTTTTATTTTATTTGTTCTCCACAACTTGCAATTCTTCTTCCAATGCAGTTGTCAAAATAATAACAACAACAATAATAATAATGATGATTTCAAAACGATTTGAATAAATCAATTGTAAAAATGCAAAGGAAGCTTCCCACATTTTACATTTTCATTCAACTTTTTGCCAGTAAAATAAAATAAGTGACCTTTCTTTATCACTGTGGTCAGATGTTTACTTTTATTTTCCACATCTGTACTTGAACTCACCCCACTCCATAGACCAAGGCTCTGTCATCATTCTCTCTCTCTCTCTCTCTCTCTCTCTCTCTCTCTCTCTCTCTCTCTCTCTCTCTCCCCCCCCCACACACACACACACACACACACACACACACACACACACACACACACACACACACACACACACACAGATAAGTTGGGAACGGTTGACACAAACAGACAAAACTTTCCCTGAAACAGGACTCTGGTGTTCTTCTCCTCCGTCTGCATTTCTGTCTGTGTTTATCGGCCATCTGTGCACTGATTTGTCCCTCCAGTGTTATTATGATTCAACATGAGCTCAGCCTTTCTCCAACCAGTGCAGGTGTGTGTCACTGATCACACACTCACACACATCAATCAGTCACACAGTCTGAGAATTTTGGATTTAGGGCTTTTTTGTTGGTAATGCTCCACTTTTCTGTATTCTGACAAAAATTGCTGCCTTTTTGATTAGAAAAGAAAGCTGTTCTGTCTTTTCTGCCCACTTCACTCATTATGTAATTCACTGACTTGTTGTTAAAGTTGTTATATGGCAAGCAGAAAGCAGACCAAAACTTGGTCTTTATTGTTGCTTTTTGAGGATGGCGTTCACACTTTAGATTCTTTTACACTTTAAGAAATGAAATGTTGAATTTATTTAATTAAGTTACGTCATCTGGTTCCAATAACAGTTACTAAATATAAAGAGTAATATACATTGTCATTTGTTGATATGGTAAAAGTAAATGTATACTAGATTTAGTGCAGTGGTTCTCAATTACATTCTGTGACGCCCACCCCCCCCCCCCCCCCCCCCAGGATACAAAGAATATTTAGCACCCCCACCTCCCTGCAGGAAAATGTGCAAGCAAAGGTTTTGCTTATAAAGTTGGAAAACCTTGGTAAAATAATCACAGATCAGGGTATAAAGCCTACTCCGCTATGCAAGAGTGATCATTAATGTGTGTTTGCGGCATCACTTGTGTAAGTGAGTCCTTGCATTTCAGTGACAAATGTGTTTTGTGTCGATTAGCATTGATGCACAAAATTAATGCAACTCTTTATTTTCTGATTTTTAAAACAACTCGAAACATTTGAGTGAAAGGATGGTTAATATGATCACTACATCCATAATTAACTATGTTTACAACTGATTCTTTTATGTTTTATATAATTTTGTGATCATTCGTTATGTCTCCAGAGTCCTAGTTGACGTGCATCTGCTGCGACTTGTGACATGCATTCCCCCTGAGCGCCGTGACGCCTCCTTCTGTGGCGTGGTGGCAGAATGCCAGTGCAGGCAGCCCAGTGGACGGAATTCCTGTCCTGTCCCATCTGCTACAATGAATTTGACAGCAGCGGCCACCAGCCCATCAGCCTGGGCTGCTCCCACACAGTATGCAAGACGTGCCTGCACAAGCTGCACCGCAAGGCCTGCCCCTTCGATCAGACGCCGATCAGCACCGACATTGACCTGCTGCCGGTCAACTGCGCCCTGCTGCAGCTGGTCGGAGCGCAGGTGATGCAGACGGATGGATTTCATGTTGAAACAGCTGACTGTGAGACAGAGACAGCTCACTGTTTGTGTGTTGTTGATGTTTTTGATGCTGTCAGGTCCCAGATGTTCCTCCGGTGAGCCTGAGCAGCTCAGCAGATGTTGAGCACTATGAGGTCTGCAGACTGTGCGTGGAAGAGCTGGCTCTCTACCTGAAACCTATCAGCAGCGCCAAAGGTACTGCGTGTGTGTGCGTGTACACACATAATGATGGAACATTTGGGCATTTGTGGAAAAGAATTGAGCTTTTCATATTCAGCGAGCGGGGGCTGCAGTTGAGCTGCTTGTGTGACTTGGCATTCAGACTTATCACACGTCTCCTGGTGCTGCAAGCTTCTGCACTTTAATGACACTTGAAGGAAAATTAAAGGTACAATAAGTAAGAAGTTTACAGTGAAGTAGTCACGAAACAGTCTAATGTCATAATCATGTGGGTTACATTTAAACAGATTTCCTTCAAAGCCAGCTGAGGGGGGTTGTCGGTTTTTCTTCTTTTAAAAAGGAAGAAGAGGGATGTATTTATTGTTTACAATCTGTCCCACCTCCATACTTCCTGGTTCCAGACCCAAACACCGACATTTGTAATTTGACACCGGCTGGCAAAAAAACAACAGCATCGTAGAAAGAATGTTAGCCAGTAAACAGGAGCGACCCAGAAGTTATTTCTTGTATCCCTAAGAAGCTACGACATCTTTTTGTTTTACTCTAATATCGGGTAAAGAAGGCTAGAGGCTAACGTTGAGCTAACAATGCTAACAGTGAATTAGAAAAAAAGCTACTTTTTCAATTACCAACAACTCGATATTACAGTGAAATGTTTTATCTACTTATCAACTGACTATATGACTCGTCTTCACTCGTCATCTAGAATCTTCTGGTGCTGATCCGTAACTAGCAACAGTTGCTCAGAGCGGACTTGTTTGTTTTGATGCATGGACTGCAGTACCCACATTTGACCACAGGATGTCATTCTGACTTCATTCTTCATGCGTACATAGATTATAATGCTTATTATTAATGAAAACAGCTCTGGGTGTGTGTGTTAATGGCGTCATTTGGGTAATTTACACTTGATTATGTTTAAGCTCTTCAGAAGCATGAAAGATAACAGAAGGAATTTCAGTGGAAGCTGGCACACAAAATCAGCCCACAGGCTGTTTAAACTGCGTAGGTGAATGAAGTGGGTTTATTCTTTTATAGCTTGAACTCATTCTAGATGTTAGATCATAATTAGTCAAATGTTCCTTCTCATCTACAGATGTTCATTTAATTTAATTTTATTTTTTTGGCCACTTCCTGCAGTTGTGGCTAACCTCACACCGAGCGTGCTCAGTCGGCCCATGCAGAGGAAGTTGGTGACCCTCGTGAACTGCCAGCTGGTGGAGGAGGAGGGCCGAGTTCGGGCAGTGAGAGCAGCCCGCTCCCTGGGGGAACGGACGGTAACCGAGCTAATTCTGCAACACCAGAACCCCCAGCAGCTTTCGGCCAACCTCTGGGCAGCAGTGAGGGCGCGAGGCTGCCAGTTTCTGGGACCTGGTGAGCACGAGTGAATCATAACAAACAAGTTTGTTATATAAAATAATATTTATTTTTTAATTCTTTATGAGAAACGAGGAAAAAATACAGTCTGACTTTTAGAATTTAAATGTATTTTTTTTATTTTTTTTGTTGTTGCAGCTTTAAAGGTTTTATAACTAGCTTTGAATTTAGTGAAAACACAGTCTTTGTGTCCAGTTAGCAAACATTTTTTGACTTGCTGAATTTACTATAGCTTAATCTCTTGTTTTAATCTCACTGTGATATGTTGGAACAGGAGAGTCACATCATAGATGTGTAGCCCATAAATGTGCTGCAGCTCTGTGATGCTCTCCTGTCAGCATGGACCACAGCCTCTGAGGGATCTTTGCAACACCTTGTTTAATTCATGACATGAAGAGTTAAAGACCAAGTTCACTGAGAATCAGTTTTTTACCTGTTATTTTTTAAATATGACCAGTGACTTTGAGTTTCACAAGCAGGCTGAACGTGAAAATAGTCTTCTACCCCTATTTCCTGCATTAGCCGCAGATAAATAATAGACTGTGAAATGCTTGGATTAGAAAAGCCAGTCAGATCCATATCAAATTGAAAATTAATGTTCATGTACTCACCAATCTTTACTCACGACGGGGAAGGCTGTTGTTGGTTTAGCGTCCAGAGGGGAGCAGAGCTTGTTTCAGCTAACCATTAGCATTAGCAACTCCACAACACGGCAGAACTCTTTCAGGCTTGTGTTATTTGTGGAGATAAAACATCAACGCTGTAGAGCAAATAGAGTCAGTGGAAGAGTGTGTTGCTGTTAGCCAATCAGAGCCCAGATGTTTGCATATCAGGAAGTAAGACTCCAAATCCTGTCATTTTCTGCTCCCTCTGCTCTGGCTAAAGCCGACTGCACACTGGAAGCCTCAGCGGTGCGGATCGGCAGCGGAACGTCGCTGCTTCAAATAGAATCCATTATAGTCTATGGGAGGGACACAAACCAGCCGCGACGCGACAATTTTGAGCGCCGTGCCGCTAAAGATAGGATCGAGTTCTATTTTTGCTGCTTCTGAGATGCATCAATTTCTGCAGTTAACATAGGGCTAGACAGGAAATCACACTTGGTTTCAGTGTAAAATACCCAGTAATTTAAAATAAAAGTCTACTGCAGCGATGCGATTTCATATCTATGTAGATTACGTTTATACGCGTGACCTCACAGCTTATTTACTTACCACATCGTTCGAGAAGTGCAGTGGTGTGTTTTTCATGGCTTTAATCCTGGCAGTAGAGAGGGACAACATTATATATGACATCAAACAGCGATGTCAAACGTGAGTTCCTTCTCTTTGGTTTAATGGCGGATGGCATAAACAAACCGTGACCTTTGAAGTCACGAGTCAAGCGAGGAGCCCGGTGGTGAAGCCGCTCTGCGGCTGAGATTCTCCTGGTGTGAATTGGCAAGCAGCAAAAATCATGAGTAAACTGTTCTGCTGCTGTTCTGCTACACTGATACTTCCAGTGTGCAGTAGGGGTAACTTCTACTTCCTGAAACAGGAGCGCCAGAGCTTTTTTCCCACAGTGATCGACTCACAAGGCATTCATTAGAGACCACTGCAAATGTGTTGAAAAAACAAGTGAACTTGATCTTTAAGGCAGTTATGAATTCTAAATGGTGTCCAACCCATTACTAGCAAGGCGTGCTCTAATAAAGTAGATGTTTAATTTTGATGCAACATTAATATCCTTTAACAAAGTGAGTCAACAAAACATAACAAAACCTGGATTAAATGAATACAAACCTTTGTCAGAAAGTACAAGAGTAGAGCAGAAAATATATTACACAAGGGTTGTTTTCTTTTGTGAAATGTGCTTCGCACCACAAACGTTTCCCATCTTTACTTGAAAAATCAGCCTCACTGTATATGAAATGTTAAATAAGCTATTTCCTCTTTTTATGGGTCACTGCACTCTTTGTTCCTTTGGAATATTTATTTCTTTTCAAACTGGTGTCCTGTGATGATTACTCATAGGGCAGATTCTGACTGGGAACACGTTTCTCATCGTGATAACAGAACGAGTTCATTGATAAGTCTGAGGACACCTGTTTGTGTTAGAAAATACAACTGTTCACTCATTAAGTGTTGTGTTGTTTGGGTCTGATTGCTCAGCGGTGACTGAACGTGTCCGTTCTCAACATTTCTCACTTCTTTTACTCATTCTGCCTTCTTCATTCACCACCTGTTTCCATCCTTCACTCCGTATTCCTCAGCAATGCAAGAAGATGCGCTGAAGCTGGTTCTCCTGGCTCTGGAGGACGGGTCCGCTCTCTCCAGGAAGGTGCTGGTTTTGTTTGTGGTCCAGAAGCTTGAGGCTCGGTTCCCCCAGGCATCCAAAACCAGCATAGGCCATGTGGTGCAGCTGCTCTACAGGGCCTCCTGCTTTAAGGTAACAGGAAATGTGCACTTTTAATGAACTAAATAATAATGATGATTAAATCTCAGTTTGAATAAAAAAAGTAGCAAACCACAGCTGCTGTGGGCGTCAAATGATCCCCAGTTTGAGGCTGCCTCAAGAAATTAATTAAAAAATGTTAAATCCAGTTAGAATCAAAGAAAAGAAATATTTTCCCCTAATGTCAGTCTAAGTGTCTGGGAAATCCCCCTCGACCTTTGACCTTATCTTCCAATGTTTAAAACCAGGTCTGACTGATAGCTGTCAAACAAAAAAAGTGAAGTCTGTAATCATGATATGATCGTCTGTAAACAGTGTGTGTGTGTGCGTGCGTGCGTGTGTGTGTGTGTGTGTGCGTGCGTGCGTCCGTGCGTGCGTGTGTGTGCGTGTGTGTGCGTGTGTGTGTGCGTGTATTTCTGGACCTGTTATCTGATAACAGACATCGCTGGCAGGGCAGAAATGCCAGCTATCTGCATGTGATGTAACTGTAGTCTATATTTGCCCCTCGATGCCCGTTCTGGCTGGGTATGGAGCTGACATGAAGTCAGTTGATCTAATTGTGTTTTAATGTTGTTAATGATGGCCGTGCGGGGTGTGTGTGTGTGTGTGTGTTGGTGTCTTATGATGATTACTCATAGGGCAGATTCTGATAAAAGGGAAAGTCCCTTTTTATGATCAGAATTTGAGTTTATGAGTCTGAAGACCCCAAAAATCACACAGCTTCTCTGATATTTAATTTGCACATTTGTAATTAATGAAGTAATATTTAACCTTTAAATAAAACTCCTTTGTGAAAGCTAATCACATTGTTCAAGCAAGCACACAAGCACTGCAACAGACCTTAGAATAAAAACGACCTTATAGATAAAACGTCAGTGTTGCATTTTCCCCAAACAAAATGTGTTTAACTTTTTTTTTTGTTTTATTACCAAAGGCAGCAGAAGAGTCGCGGTTCAGTTAGCCAATCAGAGGCAAGACATCTGCATATTAAATACCTCAAAAAATTTATTTGTCGCATTTATTTTAATGTAAACAACAATTAGATGAGTGCATTGGTGTGTGTTCTAAAATAGAATAACTCTTGGAGTCATTTTTAGACACATACAAAGAAAAAGCCATATTAGAAAACAAATATAAGTTTAATTTATCGTCTTTTAGATTTTTAATGCGTCTCATTTCATGTGTTTTTCTGCATTGTGACTTTTTTCTCTCCATCAGGTGACCAAGCGTGACGAAGACTCCTCGCTGATGCAGCTGAAGGAGGAGTTTCGTACATACGAGGCACTGAGGCGGGAACACGACGCTCAGATCGTACACATCGCCATGGAGGCCGGCCTTCGGATCTCACCTGAGCAGTGGTCTTCTCTGTTGTACGGAGACCTGGTCCACAAGTCTCATATGCAGTCCATCATTGACAAGGTACCATTATCTGAATAAGAATTTATAACTTTGAATTGTCACGACTACTAGAATTATTAAACCAATTTCATTTATTTTGTTTTTACTCTTTAGTTGCAGTCACCAGAGTCTTTTGCGAAGAGTGTTCAGGAGCTGACGATAGTTCTGCAGAGGACCGGAGACCCTGCCAACCTCACAAGCCTTAGACCTCACTTGGAGCTGCTAGCCAACATAGACCACAACCCTGGTACCTATCTAAATGCATCTGATGATTACAGCTTCCAAAAAAGACTGAAACAATTAAGAATCAATTGAATAACAGAGTTTGTCTTTCAGTGTATTTAAATGTAAGTCAACACTAAGATAGCGTGTGTTCTGTATTATGGTTGTCTGCTTTTGTCACAACGAGCTGAGGAGAAGAGGTCCGCTGCAGCCAAATTACACATTTACCATATATGAAACAGAATGTTTATATCTGTGTTCAGACGCTCCGGCGCCGTCGTGGGCAGAGCTGGAGAGTGTGATGCAGGCGGTGAAGCTGGTGGTCCACGGACTGGTTGAGTTCATACAGAACTTCAGCAAGAAGAGTCACGACACCCCACAGGTACGCCCCGATGGGTCAGAGCAACACCATCATGCTGTGTAATGTGTCACCTTCATGCAGCACGTTTTAGTCCTCCCAGCTGTGGCATCAGTGGAAGTTCTGAAGGATATGAGACGCTCTCTGATCACTAACACCACAGCTTTAATGATGGCGTGAATTTCTGAGGAGCTATTAAATGTTTAACTGATGCAGCAACAATGAAGTGGCTGTGAACAGTTAGGAGATAATGTAGCTGTGAACATTAAAAGCTCTTATTGTAGAATCAATTAAGTGTTTACTGTGTCTGATAACGGCTGCAGAGGGCGCTGGCTGAGAACACATGTAGTTTATTCATCAAAAAGAGGGTAATTATGTTATTTATATAATGTGTTACCTTTGGGAAACAGTATTTATTGCAAATGCAGTTTAATTTTATGATTCTGGTTATAATTTAGGTTTATGATATGAATCTGTGTGGCAGAAATCAATAAATAAATAAAACCAAATGAATAACTTACCATCAAAGGACAGAACCTTGATTAACTTCAGTAATAAATGAATAAGTTCTGAACTATAAAACAAATAAAATAGAGAATAAGGGAATAAAATGCACAGTTATTTATAAATGAATGATCAGTTTGAATCAGCTCCTTTAACATAATGAGTTTTACTTCATAAAAAGATGCAGATATTTATTTTTACAGCTGTACTTTCCTGAGAAATCAACTATTTTGGTTCAAATCCATGCAGAGCGTTTTGCAGATAAAGTAGATATAAAAGGCTGAACCACTCAGAGGAGAACACCATGCCAACAGTTAAATAAGCAGACAGGTGCAAGACGTTTCTATATAAAGAAGACTAGAACATTTTATAAACAATAATCTAAATTTCACAGAAAATGTGAAGATTTTTGTGTTATTTTTGTTGCAAACCTTCAAAATAAAAGTACTTCTTTTTAGATTTGGATCTTATAAATTTGACTCATTTGCATTTATTTCTAAGACGATATTCCACAATAAATGTGTCTATGGTAAATCCTTTTACATCTAATGTTTGTGTCGTCGTTGTGATGTTAAGCCTCAGGCCAACAGCAAGTACAAGACCAGCATGTGCAGAGATCTTCGTCAGCAGGGAGGCTGTCCACGAGGAACCAACTGCACTTTTGCACACACGCAGGACGAGCTAGAGAAGTGAGTGAGCGCTGGCATAAACAGCATTCAGACAGCATTAATATGAATATCTCTTAGATAATCTTAGTCTGGCTGGTCCATCCCTGCACTCTCACACCCTGCTTCAGACCAATCTGTTCTAATGTGTGCCTTCTTTTCTGCACAGATTTAGATTAAAGAACAAGAAGAGCAGCAGCGTGGTCCGTGCGTTTCCGTCAGCCAGTAAAGGCCTCAGTGACCCAACGGAGAGCTCGGCCGCCATGACGGAGGGAGTGGCCAGCTTGAGTCACCCGCAGCTGATCCCAAGAGGGTCGAGCAGCACCATGGAGGAAGGGAAGAGAGCCGTGTCCAACGGAACCAGTGGGACTAATGGGTCCAATGGTCTCTCTGGGACCAACAGGATCTCATCAGGGTCAACAGAGCAGTAAGAACATGTCTTCACTTGATGCTCAAAACTTCTATTGTTAAACAATTTACTCTTAATATTAATGGTATTAAAGGGATATTTCACCCCAAATTTAGTCTGTTGCCATATTCTTCAGAGTTAGATAAGTGGGGAAAAGCATTTTGTAACTAGCCTAGGCATTCTCTTAATCTGGCAGTATTCTGTTAGCTTTAGCTTAGCATAAATAATGTAAGTGAATGGTAACAACTAGCATTTCATACGAAAGTCAAGAAAATTATTCAATAATGATCCTAATTTTTCTTAGTTACCTCAATAATCATGTCAATGCAAATTAAAATAATAATAAACACGGAGGAATTACAGGAGGCGATTTTGACTTGGGGCTATGTTACGACAAAGCACTGTTGTAAGTTGTTGCTGCAAGGCACACGACATGAAGCAACAGCCGCAAAACCCACTGTTTACTGTCATTAGGGTGAAATGTTGTAAATGGTGTTCAGTAAACTCAGAAGTGACTATGTCTGCCAGACGTCACGCCGCTGCGTCATGTTCTTGTGCCTTGCAGTGGTGACTTACAGTGGTGCTAGTTGTTACCATTTACTTACATTGTTTATGCTAAGCTAAAGTTTACAGAATACTGCCAGATTAGGAGAATGACTAGGCTGGTTACAAAATGCTTTTACCCACTTATCTAACTCTGGGGAAAATGGCAACAGACTACATTTCACTTTAGGTTGGAATAAAAGAGGTCTTTAATATTGAAAAGCATAGAATTCAGTTTCATTCAAATTTATTTTGGTACTTTTCATATTCAAAAGTACCTAAATGGTTTTTTTTTTTTTTACCAAAGTAAAGAATATTCCATTTATTTTGAGGAGAATTCTGTTTATTCTTTATATTTTGTTGTTTCTCTGATCTTTAGGAAGCCCATCTCTCCTGCCAGGCCTCCAGCGAGCCTCTCCTCAGGGCCGCCTCCGTTCGGTGCAGCTCCTGCCGGTGCTGATGGTAATGCTCCGGTGCCTCGACATGGTCAGTTCATTCTCTCCTCACCGCATCCCCCTCAGGCGTCAGAGCTGTACTACCAGGAGTCTCACCCTGCTTACGACACGCCTCACTATCAACCAACCTGTGAGTGTGTTCTCTTCAATCGTGTGACCTGATGACCTCCATTGTGCAGGACTGCAGAGCATTTTCACATTTTTTGTTTACTTTGTCCAAATTGAGATGATTTCATATGTTTTTAGTGGTGTTTAAAAATCATTAATAATATTAATAAGTCAACGACTGTGAAAAAAGCAGCTAAATACCGTAAAACCTTAAATACTGTGTCCTGACTGATAATTTTGCTCCAATTAATATGCACATTTTAAACTATTTTACACAGTTTGATCAGATTCACTGTTAACAAAAAGGACAATAACTTTTTTAGCTGGATTATTCAAATAAAATATATCGCTGTTTTGCTAATTAAATTATAGGATGTGATGGATGTGCTTATTTTTAAGTTTACACGGATTTCTAAGGAAGTAAAAAAGCCAAATTTTTAGACATTTTATCCTATTTTTAGTCTAAAAAGAAAATAAATTCTTCTATAGAAAAATAGCATTGCTTAAAATAAGGTAAATATTCTTAAATGTGATCCAATTTTTTTAGTTTTGAGTGGCGTAAGCAAAAGTTGCTTGACTAGAAATCTTAAAACTAGCTAATAAACCTAAAATTAGATTCTGTTGTGGTTTTAAGAATTCTAGCTAAGCCACTTCTGCTTACCCCACTGGCCAATTTTTTTTACTCAAAACAAGAAAATTTGGATCATTTTTAAGAATATTTGTCTGTTTTAAGTAATGCTATTTTTCTAGAGAAGAATTTATTTCCTTTTTAGGAAAATGAGATAAAAATGTCTAAAAATGAGGATTTTTTTACTTTCTTAGAAATCATTTTTTGCAGTTTAAATTTCAGCATTTTGGCCGTCGTCTCTGATATGCATGCTATTTGTCCCATGCTTTGCTGGTTTGGATTTATTCACTCAAGTTTTAAAGAAGTTCATTTAGTGTCTTTAGTCGTTTTAAGTATGTTCCAGTCATTCCTGCTCCTGCTGTCTGCCAGGTTCCTACTACCAGTCTACTCTTCATCCTTCCCACAAACCGTGCATGGCTCGCTTTCTCCGATCGTGCAACGTCTCAGAATCCTCTCTGCCACCTTCAGCGGGTTATTCTTATCCGACTGAGCCTCAGACGCCACACCCGCCTTCTTCGTCTTCCTCTGGGTACCCAGCACACCCCCACAGGGATCGGATGGGAGCTCCCGCCTTCCATCCTCACCCGGGACAGCCTCAGTATGGACCGCTAACACCGGCTCACGGTGTTTACGCTCCTCTCTACGACAGCAGGAGGGTTTGGAGACCTCAGGTGATCCCTCTTATAATGATCACACGAAATGTAAAAATCAATACCTCTGTATCTTATTTGGGGATGGTTACTGTTCCAGCTGTACCACAGAGAGGACGCCAGGAGCAACTCGCTGCCTCCAGAGGTTTTGCATTCCTCAGTCTACCAGCCTCCACTCAGGGAGAGGTTCAACTCTCTAGACAACTACTGTTCTGGAGCTGAGCACCGTGCAGCGCTGCACAGAGTACGTTCAATTAATAATTCACACCCTACGCCATAGCCGGGAGGAAAACGCTCTTCTGTAACAACATTCAATCTGATTATTTTAAAATTCACAATCTTAGACACCATCCATCCATCTGTTGTGGTTAGACGGACAGAGAACGTATTTATATCTACATCTTCTGCCTTTCCTCGTCTTCCTCTTTCTGCTTTTACTCCCACACACCACCTCATCTCCACCTTCCCTTCCAGTCGCATTTCTGCAGCTTCTCCCTCCACTGTGGTCCTCCCACTTCCTCACCCAGAAACCTCTCTGCTTCACCCACTCACTTCTCTCTTCTTCACATGCAGCTCTTTACCAGTAAATCTGCCACTACGGCGTTGCCTTTCAAAGGTGCTGTGAATAGCTCCACCGTGAATTTGTGATGAGGCGCACTTGGGAGGATAATTGCTCAAAATTTGAGCAGCAAAATGGCAAAAACAGCCCAACGCTTTAACTAAAAATAGCTGAAAAGTGATCACTCGAACTCTAACCACTATAATTTGTCACCAAATAGAGATTTGCTCTAGTTCTGGTACATTTCTTTATAAAACACCTCTCTAAAGTGCTGCTGCTGGTATTTACAGCACATTTAGACCAACAACCAGACATAATAAACTCAAAGCACTTAAAGTTCTCCTTGACTTCACGTGTCAGCGTGTTTGTTTATTCACATCTCCTCTCTCCCAGGACTTTGGACGTGTTCCTCTTGGCTACGAGGATCTGTACAGAAGGAAGCAGGACCAGTGGACTTCCATTCACCACCATCACAATCCCAGCAGGCCCTCCCAGTCTTCCCCGATCTTCACTGATTTTGGAGCGGAGGTAGGAAGCTGAATACCTGACACAGAATATGTAAACACACACAAGCTCAGAGCATCACGAAGAGCGTCTGCAGACACATTTTTTTGGCCCTGCAAGGGCATCGTGACCCCGTTTCCTCACAGAGTCTCTGTAAACAGACTCAATTTGAGCACATTTTAAAATTTTTAACAATGTTATATTTAATTCCCATCCCAAAACCTCACACTATCGCTGTGACCGATGCTATTTAAGATGGAGATGGTTGCCTAGCAACTGTGGGGAAAGATATCATACCAATGCACAGTTGTGGCATGTGTGTGGGTGTGAGGGAGAGAGAGAGAGCGAGAGAGAGAGAGAGAGAGAGAGGGAGAGAGAGAGAGAGAGAGAGAGAGAGAGAGAGAGAGAGAGAGAGAGCAGTGACTCAGGTATTCTGCTGAGTAAAGTTGTGACGTGATTTTTTTTGGGGGAAACACAAATTTTGAAATCAAACAATTAATGAATGGTTCAGAACGTAAGTGTTTATATGGTAAATGGCCTGAATTTGATAAAAAGCCTTCTAGAGTCCTTGAACCCCCAAAGCGCTTTACAACACAATCAGGTGATGATGAGCTACAACATAATGCACTGACAGAGGAGAGGCTGCCGTACACAGGTATCACCGGTCCCTTCGACCACCATCAGCAGGCAAGGAGGGTTAAGTGTCTTGCCCAAGGACACAACGGCAGCATTCTCTGCCCGGAGCCAGGATCGATCCTTCAACCCCCTGATTACTGGACAACCTGCTCTACCTCCTGCTGCCCCCAATCCAATCTTTGAATCCAAACTGCAGTCTTCTCAGGTTGATTTAGGTTACATTTAAAATGTCCTAATCATCTAATTTTGAACAATTATAAAACTCTTAGAAGTTTCGCTAAGCGAAACGTCTTCAAGAAACTAAAGAAGTCCAGTTGCCTTCATTCGAACCCCATTTGAACTATAAAACTCAACATATCAAACCAAAATTATTAGCTTTCATCTCACTTTAAATTGTTTAGCAACATGTTTAAAGCCCCAGTGTGTAAAAATATTCGACTCCTTAGCGCCACACAGTTCAGAGCAGGTATTGCAGCTACAGTAGCACATACACCAAAAAAGGCAACGTGAAAACACCACACACCAGCTTTCAAACATCAGCAAGTTTTATTTACTGTTTCTTCTGCTTCCTGCAGTCAGCGTCTCTCTCAGGGATTAGAGCGCCCTCTGTGCGTGTCCTGTGACTTTATGTAAAATGGGTCTGATCAGTCATTTCCAGCAGCTGTGTCTTCTCGCCGCAGTGCTGCTGCTTCTGCCGTGTGAAACGCGTCTGTCGTGTCTGCTGCATCACTCGTCTCCCTCTCCCCCGCGGCCGTGCGTGCACCGCCACAGTTATAAGCGACTTCCAGCTTTCAATCCAGCGATCACGTGTAGTTAGAGCAGGGCGAGCAAGCCAAGGGAAAGGAGCAGAATTTCCCCAAACTAGCAAAGCTGCCATAGAGAGAAACGATGGTACCACCAAACAACGTTAGAGGGAGGAAAGCACAAACCACAAGCATTATGTCTTGTATGTCCCTAAACAGCTACGGTATTTCAAGATGGAGAATGACTATGGAGCGTCGACCACAGTTTATGCATATAAAAATGTCAAATTTCAAGCTAATAGGAATATTTAGAATAGATGCTGGTGAGAAATATTAATGAAAAAGGACAAGTTTGTGAAGAGATACACAGAATCTGAGAGTAAACAAGTAAAGACATTACACCCTGTGCATTTAAGAATTACTGAAGCTATCATTTAAATTTTATTTTTATTTTTTTCAAAGTCTGCCTCCTTCCATTTTCATGGCTGATTATATCACAGCAAAGTGATGAAGACTGTTCAAACCTGAAAGCTCTTATAAATGCTTCCATCTTTTCTTTCCTTTCTTTGAAATAAAACAACATAATGATAACAAAACCAGACTTTTAGAGAAAATACTAATCTTGTTAAAGAGGCAGAGGTCTGGACACTCAGAAAAAGTGATTTTGCATATGATACATTTAATTCTTAAAGGGTTAAATCTTTGGTATTAAGTAAAATATAAATAATACCTCATATTTTAAACAAACAAACATGAATGATGATTTAGTCGGCCTGTTAGTGTGGATTTTTGCTTTGATGTGACTTCATGATTGTCTCTGTTGTCTTCTCCAAGCAAAAGCCTGACCGAAGGTCAAGAGAGGCGAGAATAGAAACTCACACATCTTTGTTTCTGTTTTACTTTTACTAACTGCTGAAGGATTTTGCTTCAGTGACACTAGGAAGTCTCTGATCCGCTATGCTGAATAATGTGTGTTCCTTCCTTCCAGCATGTGGAAAGCAGCGGAGGGCAGTGTATGGGATGCAGGTTCAGAAACGAGGAAAGTCTGGCGCACTACTCTCCGTGGTCCTGTGGTACCACCGGGTCCTCCCTCAGCCCGTTTGAGCCCGAAGCTCTGACGCACACGTCCGCTCACTCCTGCTCAAAGCATCCAGTGAGGCTCTTTGCACGCTCACAAAATCAGCACACCTCTTTATTCAAAGACAAGCAAGTTTGTTCACTTCCATGTTTTGTGTCGATGCGGTTCTGATGTAGGAGTCGGTCGGTGCTGAAGGAGAAGCAGGTTGCAGGAAACAATGGCTGCACACTTTGGATCACTATAGACGTTTGAAAGAGGAGGATCCCATCATTCCCTTCAGCGAGGCTCCCATCATCTCCAAGTGGGGCGCCATTTCCAGAGCGTCCCGCACGGTTTACCACAACACCGACCCGGTCCAAGCTACGGCCTGCCAGGGCGGTGCCAGCACCATGCCAATAAACTTTAAAGGTTAAAATAAAATAAGTGCATTGCTTTGGACTAAACTTTCCTCTTTTTCATTATTGCATTTTATTCCAAGTTCAGTTTGATTTATTTGAATTTCTGTGACTTCTTTGCTTCATTTTCCAACAGATTACAACCACCATTTGGATCACAGTGACTACAGATGGGGCTCCAGGGGGTCTGACTCCTCTAGCCACTCCAGTTTCCTTGAGAGGTGTGATATTTAAATGCAATTCAGTGATTAAAATCTGCACTTTGCAGCAGGTTTTCCATGCATGATGCTCTAAAACATTTAGAAATGAGCACAAAAACTATCCAATCTGCTTGCTGCTTTTAAAATCTTACATAAATGTAGAATTGGAGACGTGATTAGTGTAGTTTCACAGTATTCATTAGACCAATGTCCATTTTATTCCCCTTTTTGATAATTGCACATTTTAGTGAGCACCTTTGCACATCAGAGCTGGATGGCCGTCGAACTTCCATAAGCAGCGGTGAAAAAATCGTGTCCGACCTGCAAGTCCGTCACGCCGCCTTCAGCCAGGATCGGAACCAAGCCGAGAGCGAGCTGGACCCTGATCGGGACATTGAGCTTGAACTGAGTGCTCTGGATTTGGAGGATTCAGACCAGCATGAGACCAATTTAGAGGTTGGTCTGATTTTCTGACACTGTGAGATTAAACCACAACCACCATATTTGCCTGTTTCCTTTGACTTCATTCCAAATGTCACTGGTGCCTTTGGTTGAAATGAGCTTCAAATGTAGCTCCCTGAATTATAACTAAATCTTGTTGTTTCATAGGAGTCCTTAAATCTGCCCAGCCCGCCCTCTCAGGATGCTTCCCACCTCCTCCCACCTCCCTGCTCATCTCCGCTCCGCTCCTCCCCTGTCGACGAACGCTCCCAGACTCACCGTCTTACAACAGAAAAGGTGGATCCTCACCTGCTGAAAAAGATGGCCTTCAGGTGAATTCACTTCACGTTTCTGCGTCTGAGACGTCTTTGAGAATATTAGTAGTCAAACCCTTTGCTGTAAATTTCTTATATCCTTTCTTTCAGGAAGTCTATGTCTCCAGGAGGGTTGGCCTCAGGAGGTCTGGGCATTGGGAAGTTGGTGCTGCGAACTGGACCTCCTCAGTTGGGCAGCGCCTCCAACAGGGTTTGTCCTGAAACACCTGGGACAGAGATGCTGCTCAATGGAAGCTAAGAAGACACAAAAACTGACCGACACTCGGCCTCGAGCGTAACCAGATCCTGGTAAAGGGAATACCACTTGTTTCCAGCCTTAATGATTAAGTGTCTAAATAAAACCTGACTATTATAGATTAGTAGTCTGATGACAGAAAACACGCTGTACCACCCAAAGTTGTGATTTTTATAAAGAAATAGTTGCTGAAGCTGGTGGCATTGCAGGGTTGGAAAGGTCACGGTATCATCATCTGATTGGTCGCTTCTCAGAACCTTTGGCCAACCTCTTAGCTTCTCTAACATGCCTTATTTCAAACTCCCAGAAAGAAACCATACCAAATACACCTTCAGATGTTTATTACTCAACGTTTTTACTAGTCAGAATGTTACTAATGCATATATTTCATTGTGTAATAATTTATGTACATTTTGACAAGCTAATTCTGGAAAAAAAAACGTATTTATGAGCAGCGATTTTCTTTACAAATGTGTAGAATTGCTGTATATTTTAAAGCCTTTGTAAAATTCTAACTGGTTTAAAGGTTTCCGCTGAGGGTCAAACTTTAGTTTAATTTATTATAATATTCAAAAACGTTAATACAAGTTCTGTAATGATTTCTCTTCGTATCCATATTGGAACACCTTTAATCTTCTTTTAGCTGTTTTTAAAGAGCAAGTTCACTTAGAAACTGTTTTTTACTTATTTTTGAAATATGATCGGTAACTATGAGTTTAACATGCAGGCGGAACTTGATAATAGTCTATACCCCTATTTCCTGCATTAGCTGCCGATAGAAAACAGACAGGGAAACGCTCAGATTAGAAAAGTCACTCAGATCAACTTCATACTGTAAAATTGATGTAATGGTCTCACCCATCTTGGCTCGCGATGGGGAAGGCTGTTGTTGATTTAGCGTCCAGGAGAGAGCAGAGGGCGTCTCGGCTATATAAGCTAACCGTTAGCATTAGCAACTCCACAACACGGCAGAACTCCTTCAGGCTTGTGTTATTTGTGGAGATGAAACATCAACGCTGCAAAGCAAACAAAAGTGAGTGGTACAGTAGCATTGCTGTTAGCCAATCAGAGGTGAGATGTCCGAATATCAGGAAGTAAAACTCCAAATCCTGCTATTTTCTGCTCCCCACTCCTACGACTAACTTCTTCCTGAAACAGGAGTGCCAGAGCGTCTTTCCCATTGAGATCGTCTCACAAGGCATTGATTTATGCTAGAGACCACTGCAAAAACAAGTGAACTTGGTCTTTAATTCTTCTCCGCATACTTAAACAGATATAGCATGATTTTCATTAAGGGGTACAACTGTTGTTAGAGTCTCTACAGGCCACATAATCACCCAAATCAGCCTTTATATATTTCCTCCTGTTCAGATACTAGCAACCAATCCTGCTGATTGTAGGTTAAAATCAATCTCCTGCAAAGTTAGCAAAAGCTGCGCCTTTGGACCCAAGCATTGAACACAGTGGCCTTTCTCTCCTTAGCATTGTATCAGACGACCAACTCTTTTAAATGCTGTTATTTTCCCTTAAACACACACGCGTTAAAATCAAACACTGGAAATAACTTTTCTACGTCCTTATGTTTCCAGTCTGGTCACTTTATGTGTTACATTTGCAGTATTTGCTGGTTGTGTTGATGTTTAACGACATCGTCAACTAAACTTGAGGGACACCAACTCCAACCGTTCTTAATGCTCAGATTTCTGTTCAACTTTTAAAAAAGTTTTTGGTTCATTTTTATTTTTAGCGACGCTAACTTCTGTGAAGTTGTTTGTTGATGTATTTTGTATCAGGATCTTTGTTTGCTTTATTTTATGGAGTTTTGGACTGCAGTATTTTTTTTTCCTGACGGTGAAATGTGCTGTCATTAGTGATCCAAACATCAGTCTTTTGTTACCATACAGCCCTGCTGTGTTTCTTTTCTTTTTTATAATCAAAGAAAACATCTTATCCTTTGATAATTTCATAAACAGTACAAAAGTTCTTTTCAGATAATCAGGATGTAAAGTCATGAAGTCTCAAGTTTTTTTTACTCCTGCATCTGATTATTAAGAGAATTTTGTGAAATGGAACGAGGATTGTCAGCTGATATTTAAAATTAGCCATGTCAGATTGTCAAGTTAAAAATGAAAGATTTCAAACTTTTAGGAAATGAAATACGGAATGCCAGCTATGTACTAAATTGTCATCAGGGAAAATGCTGCACTGAATGACATCGAATTAGCAAACTAAGCTAGTGATCTATGCTAGCAAGACCGCAGTTAACGTGCAATGAAATGTGCTTGCAGACATTACAGAGATCATTGCTTGGTAGCATTTAATAATGATTACAAACTATGCTAAAACAAAGATCTGATTAACTACCATACAATTCTGCTAGCAGACAATGCTAATAAAATAGTTTTTTAGCTGGCAAAGCATGCTGGGAAGTCCCTCCAATTGAATGGCTAGTGATGTATTCTCGTGTTTTGATTGAAGTGAAATGTACAGCCAGGTTGAGGAGGAGCAAAAACACAGCTTAGTATATAATTTATTTATAATTTATAAAGATATTTACAGTAAAATTTTGAATATTAAACAAATGACTTGTTTTAATAAGGAATGTGTCATTTTCTTATTTTAGGGGACAGTTGGCAACCCTACACCTAGTGACCGAACTGGGTTAAATCCTACTTTGACTACTCAAAAAAGCAAAAGGAGACGTCCACGGTGACTTATCGGCGTAATGCTCTTTAGGAAAACGTCTTTTAGGGTTTATTTGTGACCGTAAAAGCCAAGGGCTGATTTAGCCGTGATAGATTGCTGGATAAGTTCGGCTACCTGCTGCTTCTGTTTACAACTTCACCTTTGAAGTCACGTAAAGTCAAGTGCCACGCTGTGTACCGTACAATCAATCCCTACAGCTTTTTGTATTCCATACGCGGAGGACCGATTGGCTCGGTGAAGGCGAGGAGCGATACGATCCTCCAGTGATCCGTTAGAGGAGGACTCGGTTCTTGTCTGTGGGAATCGCTCAGGGAAGATTTCATTTGCTTTGGCTCACGTCTCAGTTGAGTGACGCTCTCACCCAAAACACAAAAATGGGCTGGTTTTATTTTCTGACCTTTACTTTCCTGGTGTTTTTTTATTTCTTGGTATAAATATTGGCTTTGCTATCAGTGTTATTAATAAAGGGCTGGGCACATATTGGGCTGTTTGTAGGAAACATGTATATATATTGTTGGTAACGTTGAAGTGGTTTTTATTTATGTCTATGGAGCACTGCTGTCGTGGCTAATTGCACTGAACCAACTCTCGCCACCATCACTGCCAGCTAGTGCCCCACCGCCCACCCCCCGACATGCATGCGGTATAGTCCCTCTTGTGGTTGCAGAGGAGTAATGATGATTCTGTAGTTGTGATACAACACACCCAGCGCTGTAAGAGTTCTCCACTGTGTGGCCGCGTCAAGTGCTGAAGAAGTTTGCTTGCAGCGTTTTAATTGCTTGCTCATTATCTTTAATTATCATTTCTTAAAGGTTATATTATATTATTGTCATTTTTATTACTGTTATAACCACATTTGGTTGCTTTTGTGACTCTTTTCTTATTGTTCTATATCAGCTTCTTTTGTTTTGAATTTAAAAGTTTGCTTCTTTTTAAAAAAAAATCTGACAAGAAAGTGTTTTGTTAATTTATGCTTGTTTGTTAATTGTGAAACAAATGATGACTGATGTTTTCTGAGTATTCATGTCTGTATTAGACATTTCATTTGCAAATCTATTGTTCGATTGAAATGTAAATGATTTTTTTAAAGAGATGGTACACATCTGTTGTTGTATACAGTCTGGCGCCATCGTTAGATGGACTTATATAGTCTTGATGCTCATTTTTACAACCTGTGATACTCAGATAAATGTTTAAAGTCATCGGGGCAGTTGTGTAAGGTTTCAGAACCAGGAAGATGAAATCCTCTGGAGGCACAACTTCTAAAATGTCCCCAAAATGAATATAATACTGTTATGTATTCCATTTATTTCCTTGGAAATATCACATTGTGAAAGGTTTCCCTTTTACTTACTGTATTTGTAATGCAGATGTGGAGTAAAGTCTAACCTATGGTGATGATGATTTATTTGCTATAAATAATAGATGAAGCAGACTGAGTTTTGTTTTACTGACTGATTGATTCTTCTGTTGTTATCTGGCTCGTTCAGCGGTATCACACTGACCTACAAAGAGACCGGCTGAGCAGGAAACCGCCTCTGTGTTGCACTGAGAGACTTATAAAAGGCGAGATTACAGGACATGGAACTGCATGCTTTAATAAACTGAGATCAGTCGTTCTTGTCTGTGTTTCTTGTGTTTATTTTGGGTTTTCTTTGTTGGAAAAAAAGATTTACCAGAACAAAATTAGGGTTTTATTAAGTGTGTATTCATGAAAGGCCTTTTTTCATTTCATATTTTTAAAAAGGAACTGTGCAAAAAGAAATACAATTTACAAATTGCTTCTTTTATCCAAGCAAAAGATTATAGAACTATAGAATAGAACTTATAATTATTATTATTATTAGAATTATTTCAGGAGAATTGACAATAAAATTCCCCCAATTAACTCCTCTAACTTCAATTATCTTTTTAACTTTCCATTTTTAAAAGTCTTACAAATATCAACTATTTTTAGCCTGGTAAGCCATCCTATATATGTGAATATATGGTCTGGCCACGACCCATAGACAGATCTCAGTAGCGGGGCAGGATCTACGGTAAACTGTCTCTGCATGCTATTGGACAATGAACAACGTGACATACTCACCGCTATGGATGTCAGTCAACGGGGTAGCCCGCCATTCACCGTCAAAGAAGACACAAATACATCCTTTTTCTAAATGAAAGACTTAAGCACTTCTATTTGCTCTTGATTTAATGAAAGTCTCAATAGTCCAAAGTTGATGCCAAAGCTGTTTCAAAAGAGCCACCGCCATCTTAGTTATTCTGCTCCATCGAATCATCCTGCCCACCAAACTGATAGAGAGCTGTGATTGGCCCACCAAACCGATAGAGCGCTGTGATTGGCCCACCAAACCGATAGAGAGCTGTGATTGGCCCACCAAACCGATAGAGCGCTGTGATTGGCCCACCAAACCAATAGAGCGCTGTGATTGGCCCACCAAACCGATAGAGCGCTGTGATTGGCCCACCAAACTGATAGAGCGCTGTGATTGGCCCACCAAACTGATAGAGCGCTGTGATTGGCCCACCAAACCGATAGAGCGCTGTGATTGGTAAGACACATTACTGTTTGGGCCTGCTGAGGTTCAAATGGAGCTTGGCTAGACCGACCTGTAGAGCGAAATCATTTTCCTTCGGCTGCTGTCTGTCTAGATTTCTAGGCTAAACAATTTTTCTTTGTGTTTGATGATTTTGAATTTACATCAATGCTATTCTAGCAAAATACATTTAAGCTATTTCTGATTTGATTTAAGAGAAAAATTCCTGATTGATTAGATCAGAATTTGTGCTGTTGTTGATGGGTTTTAGTAAACTTTTGACATTTGTGTTGCACACAGGTGTACCTATATGGTATTCATAATATTATGATTAAAAGTTGCTGCAAAATCAGATTTAGATTTTTTTTAGACAATAATAAGTTAAACCAACTCATGGAGGCAAACATTGTCTTGTTTAAAAGGTTTACTAAAATTCATAGACTGTCTGGTGTAAATCTTCCCCATTACCTGTAAGAGACTTTGTTTCCATGGTTGAATCGTGTGTTAGAGCTGTTCCCATGTCTCCTAAAACAACGTGCTCCGACTGGCTGGACAAGAATGACCAGAATGACCACATACAGGAGGAGAGCAGCAGGTGTGTTTCACACAATGCTTTGCTGTGATTTACTGGCAGCTTCCCTCACAAATCTAATGTAAACAAATGGGCTGAACTTTATGGGAATTAACATTTTATATTATTCTCTACCTAAATAAACTACAACATGTCATTTGTTTTGGGGATGAATGCATGCATTCTCAGGTGGATGAAAACATGTCAAAACTGATTGAGCCATTAACCAGATTGTTTTGGGTTTCAAAATTTGAGACATGGTACTTTTACTTTTGAGCACTGCCTTTAGTTAAAAAGGAGGAAACGGTTAGTCAAATTGTATAAACGACCTGTTGCTAAATGCTCAGAAGACAGCGGAGGTTATTGTGGACTTTAGGAAACACACAGCCTCACCCCACCCCATAACCCTGTCTGACATTCCCATCACAATGGTGGACTCATGTCACTTCCTGGGTACCACCATCACCCAGGACCTCAAGTGGGAGCCCACCATCACCTCATAAAAAAGGTCCAGCAGAGGATGATTTTCCTGATGCAGCTGAAGAAACTCAACCTGCCCATACAGTTGATGAGGCAGTTCTACACCGCAATCATCGAGTCCATCCTCACCTCTTCAATCACCATGTTAGGGCGATGGTGGCAGAGGAGTTGAGTGCCTGCCCCCAGTGGCGTGTTCAGACCTTTTAAAATGGGGTGGCCCAGGTGGGGCACTTGTTTATGCAAGGGTGGCACCAATGGTTATGCTTTTTTTTTTTGCTTTCTAGTAAATTTGAGTTCCACATTGTGCCATGACCATTTTTTCTCCATCCTACTTCTTTGAGCTGTTTTGTGGTGGTTAGCAAGCAACTTCTTGGTGCATTACTGCCACCAACTGGAGTGGAGTGGGACTGGGACCCAGACTCTAAATGCTATTTTTGTCAATATGAAAAACTAATAAATAATAATTATAAAACAGAAATGCTGTGTTGATCAGGACTAGAAACCAGTGATAAAAGTACACACTGCCATGTACTGTTTTAGGGTTTATAATCCTAAGGCTTTTTTGGACAATGTAAAGTCAATTTAAATGGAACTCAGTGGGGTGGCCAATCAAATTCCAAGAGTGGCATGTTCTACCCCAGGCCACTCCCTGGACACGCCCCTGCCTGCCCCACAATCGGAAGGTTGCAGGTTTGAGCCCCGCTCATTCTGTCGCTGTGTCTTTGGGCAAGACACTTAACCCACATTGCCTGCTGCTGGTGGTCAGAGGGACTGGTGGCGCCAGTGTACGGCAGCCTCACCTCCGTCAGTGCGCCGCAGGGCTGCTGTAGCTACAATGTAGCTAGTCACCACCAGGGTGTGAATGCAAACTACATGGTTTAGTTTGAGCAGTTTGACAAGAAGAGAATATGGCTCAGTTACTTACTACTCAGTGGTAGCTATATATGTGACAGAAATGTAAAAAATAAAATTGTTCAGTAATTTAAAACTTTTTTTTATTATTAATTTTAGCAACAAAAATACTATAACAGAACCACAAAAGGACATTCATTTTGGAATTGAACTTTGTTCATCATTTTCATAATCTAGCCATAAGTGACTGGAATAGCTACTTTATTTATGTAAATCTGCTGTTCTTGTTGATGTTAGCCATGCAAATAGGTTTGCTCTTCTGTTCTGGATGTATTCTCTCCTTTTCAGCCTGTAGGTTGGTGCTTGTGAAGCACCAGGATGCTCAGTTTCCTCCTCTTCCATGAAGCAGCCCCATCAGGTCATGGAGGCCATTGCCTCACCTCACTTGGCACAGCAGCCCTGTGGGCATGAGGAGTGCCAGGACGCGCATGCGCAGTGTGGATGTCAGCGGGTTGGTTGGGCTTGTGTTTACAGCTCGGCTGGATGCTGTTGGCTGCTGATGATCCTGGGAAAGTGCAATGCTGTGCCAAACGCCAATGGAATAAAAACCACTGTGGGACTAAAGGTAAGTCTGTTCACCTTTGCACACGTACCCATGTTCAACGTTAAAAGCGACTGCCACTTCCGTTAGGAGGGAAAACGAGTGTTTGTTGGTTGGAACTGTCAGGTTAGCAATGCTAGCAGGCGTTAGCTTAAGCAGCCATAATAAAGTAATGGCCTGTGATCAAGGCTCTGACCAAGCTAGCGGGTAAATTCAGTATTTTTTCTGTGAATACCTTAGCGGAGCAGTGTAAACAAATGACGTAACATTTGCGGAATCGCTTGGCTAAATATTCATTGTGCAGTGAAACAGATCAGTCGGACTTTAAATTGATGTTGCTTTCTTAGCTAACGTTAAGCAGATGGATGATGGCTAACTGACTGACTGAGGCGATAAGTTATCATCAGAGCCGGGGAGGCTCGAGTCGCTCTGTGTGTTTTCCAGAGAAACTAGTAGGTATCTGTTCAGTTATCAGTTAAGCAGCGATCAGGCCTTTGAGCTCCTAAGCTAGCATGTGAGTTCCCTGTTTCTAGGGGGAGTTTTGTGTTCTGTTTAATTTCAACCTACAGTGTGCAGACAAGCTGGACACACTGTTTACATCGCACTACCATGCTGAACGATCTACATATATTGCTTTAGTAATGCTTTATAACTATAAGCCTAAGCTAATTTAATTAGCAGCATGTTTTGAATGTTATCAGGAGCTGAATGTTTGACTTTATCTTTATTTAATCCAGTATTATTTTATCTTGAATCAGCACAGGCCCCCTTTTTTGTTTTGCAGAAAACAATCTAACATAGTAACAGAGAAGCTTGATTTAAAAAAGTCTTCTGCATTGGTATCTGGCTTTCAAGGTTTGATCTGAATTAGCATCACACCTTTCTGCTAAAGTAACACATTTCAAACAATTCACCATTCAGACCCAGTGAATACAGTATTTTTTGTTCTCAAATATAAAAACCAGAGAGATAACGATATTTAAATTGCACTTGTTGTCACTGCCCTCCTTAAAAAGACTTTGTGTCTTGCACGGTGTCTGTGCAAATAATTTTAATATTTGATATTTTATTTTGCACACCGCTTTAGTTTCGGTTAGCCTATCAGTAAAATGTTACGGCGATCTTGATAAGCTTTCAATGCCCATGCCTATAGTTACTGTCAAGCAACATGAACAGTTCCTGTCATTGCATAACACAGTTATGACAGCTGCGAGCCAGAGGTAAAATACTGCCACATAGGTTTACTCAGCTGTATTTCTCCTGATTATTGCAGTTGATACTTATGGTCCATGCACAAGATAAACAAAGCTTATATTGGTCTGCAAATAACCTTCATATTAATGTCAATTATTGGTGTTTCACATAAATCTAAAGCACAAACTTGCTGTAATATAGCAGATAAATCTCTCTCTCTTTAATTGCAAATGTTTAAATTGTCAATTACTTTGTCACAATTAAAAAGTTGAGCTGTATACTTTGCTGTCTCTCCTCTAGTGTCAAATTCCTTGGACACACTCCAACTCCAGCACTCTGGCCTGCAGCCAGGGATGGTAGTCTTTGTTCTGGTCTGCAGCCTCAGTGTGCTTGGCGTCACCTGGTGCCAGTTCTAAATGGAAAGCTTAAAGCTGGTCTCCCACAGAACACAACGACCGAGTTTCCTGTGGGACGCCATGAGAAGGAGCTAACTGATTTACAGTTTTAGAAATAAAATACTGTGACCTGCGTTCAATAGAGTTAAAGGGTTGGGGAAACACTGATGGATATTTTTTAAGCCTAATAGCAAAACATTAGCTGTTAAAGGGAAACATATTATGACTTTTTTCTTAAGTTTCAAAAGTTGTATGGTCCATACCAAACATGTTCAAGAAGTTCTCTGCACAAAATCTCTCTCACATAAAGCCATTTCATCTGTTTTATTCTTGACAGTTTCAGTACCTTCCAGAATGAGCCGTTTCAGGGCTCTGTCACTTTAAGAAAACAAGCTGAAGTTAACCACACCCACCCATCCCCCACTCAGGCTGCTATAGGCTGAGAAACTCTGATACACGTGAGGGGCTTGGAGTGGAGCTGCTGCTCCTCCAGCAGCAGCTCTCTCTTGTACGTGAGAATTTCCCCATTTGTGACATCACTAATGGGGACTTTTTTAAACGGCTCGTTTTCGACATAATTCACACGGTTTTTATTTACATAAAGTGTTTATAGAGAGACCCACATGGCAGCACAAAGGATGGAAAAGATGGGTTTTGCATAATATGTCCCTTTTAACTCATTCACTGCCATTGACGACTTTAGTCAATTGCATTTTTTTACGGGGTGGGTGTCGGAACGAGCCCCCGCACCGTGAGAATAAACATCACGTGTCTAAAGCGGATCTTCATCCTTGTATGTCATACATCACATGATCAGGAAGCGGAAAATCAATGGATTAGGAGTTTGTTTTGGGCCGTTGCTGTGAAAAAGTGATGCGCCAACCAGAAATGCTTCTGCAGCTCACGCTTCGACAACAGATTGTGAAAGAACAGATAAAGCTAGAAATACAGTGATTCTTCCTGATGTAAGAAGTGAGTCTACTCTTTCTTTTGGTAGTTTTGGCGTTTATATGATCATAGAGCACAATGTTCAGTGACTTCAAAAAACAGTAAAAACGCTCACAAATGCTGGCAGTCAGGGGCTTTCTGATCAGAAAATGGCTGGCAGTTAATGAGTTAATATAACTTTTAATATAACCTCCCTAAGAAAAGTAGGAAAGGAACATTGTGCAACTTTATCAAACGTTGCAGAAAAACATGATACAGAATGAATTATAAAAAAATATTTGATGTTTGTAAAAAAATGGAAACATCTTTGTTTAGTTGATGATTCTCCCTGATCAATGTAATGGAATTAATTCATTATTAATAGGGATGCTCCGATCTGATCACGTGATCGGAAATCGGGCCAGATCACGTGATTTTAAAAAGATTGGAATCGGGTGTTAAAGATCAGACTTAACCTTTTAATACAACAAATATGACTTTTTAAATTCATCCTGAGACAGAGATTTTCAAGTGGAACAACAGTTGCTTAGTTTTAATTTCAACAAGTTCCTCTACATCCATATTCTTTGTTTCTTGTACAAAAACAACACAGTAATGTCACACAATTTGCGGCAGGCAAGGATTCAGACACAAAGGCGCAGCTGTTAGCAAGCAGGCTAACGCTGAGCTAACATGTCTTCTCAGGAGAACTAAAATGTCTGCAGCTAGGTGGTATTTTAAACCGGACAGCGAAGGCAGAGCTACAGCCACTTGTAATGTGTGCAATCTGGGAATTCCGTGGCAGAGCTGCATGATACACAGCCTTCAAAACAGACTACTTTCTCTTTTGGTTTTTCCCTTCGAGCGTCAAAATGCGAATCACCTGTTTCCATTAATTCCAGGTTTGCCACCAACAGTCCCACTTCACAGCGAACTCAGACAAAAATGCTGAGCCAGCCAACATTAAAAGATAGGCTAATAAACAAAGAGAAATTGCCAACAGGGGTTTTGTCTGCTGCAGCACCCGTGCTGTGTGTTAGCTACAGGTGTTATACAGGGAAACGTTAGCCTGCCTGCCGAGGCGATGTGTGCCTGCCCCGTCACGGGAACACGCATCGCTCAACACAGCTGCTGATTGAGGGAGTAATCTTGAAATATGAGCAACACTGCTACTTTTAAATATGTTCGTAACACGCTTTTTAATCAGTGCACATTCTAAACAAGTGAAAGTGAAACTTAGGACAACTTGGATGTGTTTAATTTTCTTCTTTTAATGCTTTCCTGAAAATTATTTCATTTTTCTGATTATTTTAATGCTTTCCTGAACATTATTTCATTTTCCTGATTATTTTAATGCTTTCCTGAAAATTATTTCATTTTTTTGATTATTTTAATGCTTTCCTGAAAAGTATCAGATCGGGACTCGGTATCCGCAGATACTCAAAATCAAATGACTCGAAATCGGATCGGGAGCAGAAAACCGTGATCGGAACATCCCTAATTATTAACAATTAATCGTTTAAATAGTGTGGAACGTTGTTAAAACGATGAGTGCATCAACCATAGACAAATTCATAGATTAGATTGATGCATTTTTTTCTGCATATTTATTTTCCTGCTATCATGTAGCTGTTGTAGGGTTTTCCACCCACCGTCTATAACCTGCTGTGGATGGTTGACAGGTGCATATTGTAGAGGAAATATCCATCTTTAAATCTTTAAATGTAGCCAGAACAGCCTGTTGAGCTTCATGGAGATAATCAAAGCTTCATTTATTGATCTGTAATCTTTTCTAATTAACAATCTGTGTCCTATTCAGAGGCTATGATTTGGCTTAAAAAAAGACATACATTTTTGTATTTTGAGGTAACTGTTGTTAATTCAACCAGTACTTGTGATCTGATAATCTAATAAGACTTAGGATTTATTTTATGAATCATTCTGTTATTTTCTGTATTGGATATAATTTTCCTTTAGAAATCAGTGGTTTTCATTCACTTTTTTCCCTTTTGAATGTGGTAGATAGAAATGAGATGTGTTTTTCTACTGTACAGCATGCCTGTGCAAAAAGACCAACGTGTTAGTAAAATTATCCTCTGTTCTGTAGGTCCTTTTATAGTCACACCGTTCCAGTTCCTTATATGGCTGCAGCCTCTAATTTAGAGATTACAGACAACGTACTTAGAATAGAATAGAATAAACTTTATTGATCCCACAGTGGGGAAATTCACTTGTCACAGCAGCACCAACACTCAAAAGGATAATTAGAAGAGAAATAAAAACAAGGGTACATGTATATACACATATGCAGTAATCTAGTATTGTAAACTTCGATCACTAAAAACCACGAATAAAAATGAAAACAAACTTGGGTACCAGCACTATGCAGCATACTGTAAGAGACACAGACAACAATGAGAATCCGGTATTGCACAAGTATAGAACACATACTGAATATTGCATTGGTGTTATTGTGTACCAGGATGATACCAGTACAGCTTAAACTGAGGAGTTATACACTCTTACTGCAGAGGGGATGAAAGATCTGCGATAGCGCTCAGTTTTACATCTGGGATGTCTCAGTCTACCTCTGGAGGAGCTGTCCATGATCTCCACAGTGGAATGCAATGGGTGGGAGGGTTTTTTAAGATGGAGGTCATCTTCCCCAGCATCCTCCTTTCACACGTTTCCTCAACTGTATCCAGTGTGCAGCCCAGAACCAAGCTAGCTTTGTTAACTAGCTTGTTCAGTCTCTTCCTGTCTCGGTCAGAGCTGCCTACACCCCAGCAGACCACAGCAGAATGAATAACAGAGCCAACAACACTTGAATACACACACAGTAATTTTTTTTGAATCTTGATTTCTTCTTTTCATCTAGAGGCCATTGCTGTTGATTTATTGGTTATAAATATAGGTAATTTGGCCAAAGCGGTTTAAAAAGGAGAATTTATAACTCATATTTACCACATTATTTCTATGATGCCTCGTAGACATGTAAGTAATAATCCAATTTAAATATGGTACTTAGAAGTTAATTAGTGAAAAAAGATAGAGGAAATGAATCAAGTGAAGACTAATTTAAAAAGAAAAAACAATCACCAGCAAATTGTTTTTATTTTTAGCTTAATTTATTTCTTATGTTTCCTCTGATCGTCTTCTTCCCGTCTCTGCGTTTTAACTCTGACCACTTGCATCCTTGTCCTTGACAAGCCCTCTATTGATTTTCTAATCCAGTAGTGCTTTTGGCACTGCAGCTCTGCTTTGAATAGAGCAGTTGTTTAAAGTGATTTAAGGATTATGTACGTTGTTGTATATGGTAATTTGGCGCCAGGCAGACAGCTGATTGAAGCATTATTAGTTGCAGGAAGCTATACAATATAAACAGCTGCTTTTCTAAGAAGTGGTAAAGCTTGATTTGTGTTCAGATACAGATAAAGTCTCAACATTTATTACAACTCCCATAACTAATTATAGTGGGCAATGGTGGCAGAGGAGTTAAGTGCCCACCCCGCAATTGGATGGTCGCAGGTTCGCGCCCTGCTCAGTCTGTCGCTGTCGTTGTGTCCTTGGGCAAGACACTTTACCCACATTGCCTCCTGGTGGTGCTAATTAAGTGTTGGTGAAAAGCCAGCACATGGCTAACGCTAGGTCCCTTACGCAGAAGAACTTTAGATGTTAAAGGCTGGCCTGGTTAGGCTCAGCTTTAAATCTGAATGGTCATTAAATGGTTACGCTGTATAAAATTCTAAATAAAAATGTGATATTTTTTATTTATAGATTTCAGCTTTGTTCATTCAGAGCTTTTCCTCATACTCTCTCTGCCTGTGTGTGATGTGAAAGGCAGGTTGAAAGAATCTGTGTTGCATGGCTGAATGCTTCCTGGCGTTCTCTTTTGGTGCATTTTTGAGCTGTCTTACGCCCTCTTATGTGATGCATATAGGCCCCAGCTGGCAACCCAGACTGAACTGTTCAGCTGGAGTGTGGTGAGCAAAGCAAAACACTCAAATCAGGCTGCGTGGGTTTGAATGTGCATGTTTTTAAATGTGCATCAACATGATAATAATAATAATAATAATAATAATAATAATTCATCGAATTTATATAGCGCTTTGTTAGGACACTCAAAGACGCTGTATGCACTCTCACATTCACACACTGCTGATGATGGTAAGCTCTGACAGAGGCGAGGCTGCATTGTTGCGCCATCGGCCCCTCTGACCACCACCAACACAGGCAATTCGGGTTAAGTGTCTTGCCCAAGGACACAACGACGGTGACAGACCGAGTGGGACGCGAACCCGCGACCTTCCGATTGCGGGGCGTCCACTTAACTCCTATGCCACCGTCGCCCCATAAATACAGAGCTTTGCTTGACTGTGATAGCTAAGAGAGGCTAGTCTAGATCAAGTCTTTTTCTGCATAGGAGAATTTGTTCAGTGGTCTTTTAAGTAAAAGATTACCTGATAATTAATAATTAATGGGCTCGACACACGGGAGGCGACATTGCTTCTCCTCCATTTTCAATGAGGGTCTCCCTTCCTGCTAAGCGACACGCGAAAAACGGGCATGTAAAATTTTGCGCTCGTTCATGTCTCATGCACACACGAGCCAGCGACGCGATCCCAGAAAGTTGAAAAATTTCAACTTTTCATCGCAGTCGCTTGGACAAGAATCAATCAGCAGAGGTTTCATTGACTGACCAATGAGCGGACAGGATGCTTCTCATTACATCTCCGGGCAAACATTGAGGAAAAGTTAATAATTGCCGTGTCAAATTTCCCAGAGCTTTACAAGACTTCACTTAATTCTAGCAAAACCTTGTGAGATTTCATATCTACTCATTAATATTAATGACATACAAACATCTTGCCTCTGATTGGCTAAGAACAACACGACTTCCGCTGCCTTTGTTCGCTTTTCTTTCTTGGGTAAAAAACATGCAACGTTGATGTTTTATCTCCACAAATAACTCAAGCTTGAACTTGTTCTGCCGTGTTGTGGAGTTGCTAACGCTAACAGTTAGCTTCTACTAGCCGAAGTGCGCTCTGCTCTCTCCTGGCCACTAGCCTTCTGCTGTTGCAGGACAAGGTTGGTGAGACAATGAATAATAATTTTCCCTGTGACGTACAATTCCTCTCCATGACTAATGCAGGTGACGGGTTGAAGACAATTTTCATGCAGGCATGTGCAACTCAGAGTGTCCGATCGAGATTGTGTTTCAAATAGGACAAGTATTACTCAGTTTCTCAGTGAATGAGCCCTTAAAGAGGACCTAGAATGTAAACCAACATTTTCCTTGTTGAATAAAAACAGCTTGGGTGGTCAAAAGTAGCATGCCAAAAAGTTATGCCGTATGTGACCTACTTTTTATGTAAATTAGAAAGTTGAAAAAGGCGAGAGAAAAACTTCTGTTCTGAGAAAGTCTTCCTTAAAGGCATTGGCCAGACTCAGCATGAAAATCGTAAAATATCAGTGTAACTACACTTTAGCATCTATAAAAAATAAACTGTGTTCAGTTTTTCATTTTGTTAAGCAGTTTTGTCATAAATCATTATAGAAAATCAAAATTCTCTCCTCTAAACACTGAAAAGCGCTGGTTCCACATACGTCACTCAAATACGTAAGAAGGCACTGCTCCTGCTGCTTACTAGAAGATTAGTTCTGTTTTGCTCTACTTTGTGCTCTCAATGCTTATGGATAATCACGTTTACAGCTGCAGCAAAAAGTCTGAGCCATATGTCAGAGTCCTACACGCATTTTTCTAACTAACGTAGCAACATTAAAGTAATTTACTGTTTGTGAGGAGAATCGTAGCGAGCTGTAAGCACAACGCTAACTTCAGTCAGACCTGCGTGACCATTACAACACAGCTGATGAACAGACTGCAGGCAGGGGCTGGTCAGGGCTGCTCACTCAGAGGTTTGATCTAAAATAATAATTTAAATATTCCAACTATAAATCCATCTGGAACCGCTACCGGTCCTTTTGGACTCCTTAAGTCCCGTTAGCATGACGGTAGTCGCACGGCTAACAGTGTTAACTCCGGTAAGGAAAAAATAGGTCATTTGGGAAAGCTACGACACACAGAGGTTGGATCTTAAAAGATCATCCACGTAGATCATTCTTCTTCGTACCATCCTGGATTACAGCCAAAACAACCACGAACCGAGTTAACGAGGTCCCGCACAGACTTAACGAGTGACAGCTGCGGCCGCAGCATCAGGAAAAGTTATTCTGGTATGCTATCAATTAGTTTTTTTCCGGAGTTATATTACTATATACTAGGGTTGTCAAAAAATTCAATAGCTAGATATAAATCGATACTAAAAGTGGTATCTAAATTAGATATTCCATCCCCGTGGTATCGATATTATGGAGCATATACACAGCCTTCTTCAAGTACACCGACACGCACGACAGCCAGATGCCGTAAAGCAGCCTCCGCCTCCCGGACAAACAGAAGAAGAAGCCGCAGCATTGCTTCATTGCAATTTCCCACACAAGTTGTCTCTGATCCAAGTTTTGTTAACAATGGCAACAGCGAGTTCGGGAGGCGCTTCACAGCCCAACTTAATCTACAACACAAAGAGCTAATTTTTGCACTATAAATTGAGAAAGCTAGATAAAAGGAATGTTGTTTTTTGAATAAACTTGTTCAATAAATTGGTGTTTTTGAATAGTATCAAAATCGAGTATCGAGTTTTGTTTTTCAGTATCGAATCGAGTTTGAAATTTTAGTATCGTGACAACCCTACTATATACACACAGCGGTAAAAGTGGGATCACATTGTATTATTTTTCTGTAGAATATTGAATTATATTGGGACAGATTGATGAAGCTATCTCATCAGCTGAGAGGTCCCGGTGCAGCTTTGAACACATTAAATATTCAATAAAAGTAAATAAACTGTACCGATTTTTGTTCTGAAGACGTTCATCATCCTCCTCCTCCAGAATAGTTTCGCCAGCAGTGTCCATATCAGCTCACGAGTCTTCTTAGTTTAACAGTATCAAACGTGTGCACCTTCAGTTATCCAGCTTGCTGCTTTAGGAGTCAAACTCCGGTTGAACTCTTCGTGCGCTCCGATATTCATTCTCCTCGTCGTAATCCAGAAAAAAACAATCAGACCGACTAGCAGAGGTTTCAGAAGCTATATCTGACTGATAAAACATTGTTGTCTGCTATAAAGCTAATGCAGAAATACCGAGCTGCTCACTGTTTTACATTATAACTTTCTGAGGATCTCCTTGTGAAACGTCATCGCCGGCATAACCTCAGACCGGAAGCCTTCCTCTGTTTTTTCCCGTGCTTTTTAAAAACACTGGATTTTCTTAAAAAATCAGCTGTGAAAATCCCAAAAAGAAACTGACTTGAGGTTTTAATACATTTTTACACATGTGATTCAAAGGAAATTTGCCTCTGGCCAATATCTTTAACACGTCATAAGGGGGAGCCCTTCCTCCTCAAACCTGCATGTCTCCAGTGTCTGAGGCCTTCTGCCATCTTCAGAGTCACGCCAACTTGACTCTGAAGATGGTGGCAGTGAGTCGCCAAAACCGTCAGTAAATTAAGGTAAAGAAACATCGTTATACTGTGTTTAAAGCAAGAAAAACCAATGGAGATAGAAAAGAAACACAGGAAGAACATAACAAGAAATTACTGCCCCCTCTCGGAGTCTGTGTCTGTCCTGTAAGACTACTTAATCCTGCTTCTACCTGCAGACCCCTTTATTAAAGTTACCATTTGGGATTTTTTTCTGGAGCATTTTTTGCCATATTGCTTTAAATGGTCTTCGCCTACTTATGGCAAACAATAAATTAAATGTTTTATCAAAACAACAGAAAAATTTAAATGGCTCTCAAACGTACAATCCTTGAAAAACCTCATCCAATCCAGTGCTGGTCCCCCTTCTAAATGATTGGATCATAACCCATGACTCATACTGCTCCTCTGGATGTAAATGGTAAATGGCCTGTGTTTGTATAATGTCTTCTAGGGTTCTACAAGATAGTAACAGTAGTTTGTCCTAAAGTTGAAGTGGTAGCAGCCGGCTGTTTCTCCTTCTCTGATATTATTGAGCGAAGAACCTCTCACACCAGTGGTGTTCTGTTGCTAAATAATTGAGTGCGTAATCAGTGGAGGAACCAGGGAAGTGTGGCGGTTCTGTGAGACCGACAGCTGGATGATCCAATAAATGCTTTCAGTCCAAAAGGTGTTTTGGTGGAGGTTTTTAGACACGTGCAAGAGAACCACTTTATTAATTTTTTTCGTTTTTTTTATCTCCACAATATATTCATAGCTATACTGTTAGAACGTTGTTAAGAGGCATGAAAAAACAATGTTTCAGGCTAATTTGTTTTCCAAATTTGCCATTGTAGCTTTAAAAGCAGCTCTACAGAGCTGTGTGTCACAAGTCAGCGTAGTTTTCTGCAACCATCAGATTCTGTGACTCTAGGGGGGAGCCTGAAGAAAGGTCAGGCCTTTGACTTGTCCTCCCCCCCCCCCCCAAATGTAGCTTTAACAGCTTTTTCTAAGAACAAACATTTAACCTTTAATAAAGCATAAAGATGTACTTTTTGATCAAATGTTCTTTGTGTGTATGCAGGGAGTGTTTTATTTCAGAAGAACAAAGTTTTCCACATATTTGATTTTTTTTTTTTTACCTTTTCTTTAGTTTTATATTCTCCACTCTTAATTTTATTACCACCCTCAGTCGAACTGTCCACCTAATGGACAATCTTGCGACTTGAGTTATTTTTTCTTGGCTGCCTGTTCCCGCCCACAGCAGCCTTCAAAATTCTCCTTTTGTTTTTTAAACCTCTTCATGGGCTGACTTCTTCATATCTTTCAGAGTTGCTCAGTTTTTATTAGTGCAAAAAACATAGGGGAAAGACTGAATTTCAGTATTGATTTAAAATGTGAACAGAGCCTTGATGTGTGCGAGGGTCAGATTTGATTTACTAATGGCACATTCTGACCCACTGTCTAATTAACAAGTTTCCTTGTTACTGAGCTCCCTACTGTGCTGCAACCATGTTGATTCATTAAGTCCAATGTTTCAGCTACAGGCAACAAAACAATAATACCACCAGAACCCTGGGAACAGTACTTGTTGTGTTGCTCCTTTTGTCTTTGGCATCCAAATGACTTTCCATGACCACTAAATGTTGTTGCTACAGAGAGATGGACTTGAGCTTTTTCTATGTCAGCATTACAATGTTGATTTGTCCTTTTTTATCACTTTATTGTTGCTCTTGCTTTGAATTAGAAGGTTTGGTGGAAGAAACAGGAAGTGTGGTCTTTAGAACATTGTATGGAGAGACCATTGAATAAGCGGAAATATGCATTGTGTTTCTGCCAGAACCTCTCTTCATGTCACACACACTGGCATTTTCTTTTGTCAGTAGTTAACTCACGTCTTCATTGCGAAGATACTGTACCTGTAGTGCACCAAGCTTACCTTCAGAAACAAATACAATTAGGTGTTTTAAATCTAACCACTGTGAGGCTGCCAGTGGGCATAACTTAACAACAGAGACTAAAATGTGTTATTTGGTGGTTCCGCTCGCTTGCTGGGAGATCACTTATTCAGTGAGAAGGATGCTTTTACCACATTCAAGTATGCTTAATGCATTTTTTGTCCCGTTGACCCTGTAAAGGATCAGATGGGTGTGTGGAACAAATTAGCCTGCTTCATAGTTTCTCTCTTACATTTGCATTACCATGGCTTTACAATGTATCAAGCAGTTAAGTACTTGATTCTTCTTTACTTTGCTGAAATGGTCTAAGCTTGACCATCCATTGGCAACTCCTGTTTGCTGTCTATGAATGGGTTTAGAGTGTGTGAAGAATCTCTAAATGGGAATGATGTATATCATTAGCAGTCTTGATAAGGTGGATCGAGTTAGCTTGCTATCAGATATGCTTTTCATGGATTTCATCACATCATGACTGTTTTCTGCTTCTTTCTTTTTATTTATTTTTTCTTTTCTAGGTGATTTTGCTCATCATCTCCCACCACTTCCTCCTTCTGTCTTCCATTCATGAGCAGCGTGGCTGAGTTTAACAGCGGCAGCCATGGATGACAAGGGCTCGGTGGGGAAAATTAGCGTGTCTTCAGACTCAGTGTCCACTCTCAACAGTGAGGACTTTGTCCTTGTGTCCCGACTTGGGGACGAGACACCCTCCTCCACTAATAATGGTAGTGATGACGAAAAGACAGGACTGAAGGTAAGGCTGGTTGTGTAGATGTAAAATTAGAAAGACTGAGTTTTATCGACCTGTTGACATTTGCAGTTATAGGCTCGTTTCCACTATCAGACCTTCGGGGTGATTTTTCCGGACATTCACGGTATGCGCGTGTCTACATTTCACCGGGCTGACTCGAAAGGAGCACTATCCGGGCCATTTCTGGAACTACACGAGTACCACCGTTGGGGTTTGTACTTGGAAATGGCCCGGTATAGTCGCTGGGCGGGACTTGTGGTTAACTCATGCTGATTGGTTGTAACCCAGTAGGAAATGATATCGGCAGATTTCGCCAAACAACCAGTGTTTATAAAATTGGAAGTGTTGCAGATGAAGCAGAATGGGAGGAAAGGAAATAAGTAGCGTTGACGCTGCTTAAAAATAGCCGTTCCAAAGCCGAACTTCCAAAGACAAAAAAAGAGGCGGAAATCCCTCGACCATGTCGTAATTTACGCTACTTCCTAGTCTCCTATAGAGCGCCGAAAAGCATTTCTTCTGGTTATTGAACGCTGCTTTTTACATAACACAGCTACTCTCCCTGTCCCCTCAATGGGATACATTTTGGCGTACTTTGACAGAAGGAAAAGTCAACGATGTTATTAATAATCGTCTATTGCCGAAGGCGCCTTTTGGTGCTGATCAGTGATGTCATTCACTACCGAAAGGGTTACTATATGCTGACGTCTTACTGAAGTCGTGAGAGGCAGACTTTGTATGGAGACAGAATGTCTGAGAGGACCGAGCCAGTGTATTTTCCCCATCACCTTCCCCCATCCCAGGAATGTCCCGGAATACGTATAGTGGAAACGCAGCTTATAGTAACCAAATGTCCATAAATGATCTTCTATGGTCCTTTTTACTGTAGCTATGCTCAGTAGTGATGGAGCTCCCATGGCCCTAATCAAATTAAAACATTCACAGCAACTCAGATGTTGAATTTAAGGATAAAAAATTATAGAATGACATCTAGACTGGCTAAATGTTGGCACGTCGTCTATGGAAAAAGGGACCCATGACACAATTTACCACAACAGTTTGATGCATTTTCAGTGCTGTGAAACAATATTTGCCCCTCTTATGAATTTCCTCTTTTTATTGTTGGTCACACTTTAATGTTTCAGATGAGTAAACACGCTTTGATATTAGACAACGATAATCTAATGCATTTTTCAAATTTATCCAAAACAGGGTGGATCTGTGTGGAAATGTTATTGACAACTAAACTTAACAACTGGTTCCAACACCCTTGACAGCAGCAATTGCAGTGAAGAGTTTGTGATAACTGATAATGAGTCTCTCACATCATTGTGAGGGAATTTTGTTCCACTCTGTTTTATTTCAGCCACATTTTCCTCCATGAACGGCCTGTTTAAGGTCAAAGGTCAGACATTCTCCAGGATGTAGGTAATCACAGTTAATTCCAGTGGTGAGGGATATAATCTTTTTTGATGCAATTTGATACAGACATAAGTAATTCTGAATTAGTATAAAAATGTTCCAAGATGGATTTTATTAAAGGGAATTATTTACGCAACGTTAGGAACTGAAAAGGCGGAACTCTAAAGTGTGGAAGTGAAGTACTTGGTCTGTTTATGGGGAACACATAGCAGACACAAGTTCTGCCTGTGTCCAGTGAGCATGGAGTGTGAGTCATAACTGAAGAAATAGTGCACCATATAGTGAATGTTTTAAACACAACAACAATGGCTGATTGAGTGCGGTATTTTGTCAAAAAGCGTTCTTCTTCCACTGGAGCGAGCAGCCTGTTCGAGTCTCTCGCTCCCCTCTGCTGCTTTAGTTCATTGAATTGAGTCGTGTTAATGTTCAAATATTCATACATTATTATACTTACTATATAATTACTATACTTGTACTGAGTTATAAAACCTAGACAAGGTTCTGGCTGTCTGTAGACACTAGCTAGCTTTGCTTTATTTTGAAGCAGACCAACTAGGGGTGGGAATTTAACGCGTTAATTACGATTAATTATTTAGAAAAAAATAATGAGTTAAAAATGTACCCGTTTGAGCCCGAGTGTCCCCCTATTGGGGGCTGGAAAAGTTTAGCATCACAATTTATGCCCTATATATCAATAAATATCATCAAGCTGCACCTCTAACCAAACAGCAGAGCCTGGGTACAAGACCATATAAACCTTTTTTACGTGCTTCAAACATAACTAAAACTACAATTAAATGAATCATGAGAAATCGCTCTTCGTGAAGAAAAGAAAGGAAGAAAAAAAAATTAACTTTTTTACTGTTATGTTTTCTAGTTGGTAGAAAGCAGGCAGGCAGTAACTTTATCCATATGAACTTTATTACAGCAGGAGGGACAAGCATACACACAGCATTCATCTGGTAACCCACAGCAGAACTTCCCCTGAACTCTACACTACACCTCTATATATATTAGCAGTGCTCTGCTGCCACCTAGTGTTCAGTTCAGTACACAACATTTACAATGTAACATGTCTATTTACACTTCATCAATAACACATATACTAATATTTACACATCCCAAGAAATCCCACAATGGTTACCTTTATAATGAGACCAAAGTAATCAAATAGACCTTGTACAGAAAAATACTCATTAAAGTATGGGTATGTCATCGGTGCCTCACTGACATTATTTTTGATTTAAAAAAATTGCTTGGGCGCAAATTGTCTTGAATGATTAAAATGTGATTAATCAAGATTAATTAATTTCAAAACCTCTAATTAATTAGATACATTTTTTTAATCGAGTCCCACCCCTAAAACTGAGTGTAATGAAAGTAAAAATTAGATCATTAATCGTTAATCATTAGATTAAATGTAAACGTTTGATTAAGACTCCTTTTCTGAGATGAAAAGTGAATTTCTGTCTTTAAATTACGTAATTTCTTCTGGTGCAGAACGTCCTATTCTAGCTTTTTGTTTATCTATAGCAGAGGTAACCAGTCCTGGTCCTGATGGTCCACTGCTCCAACACGCCTGATTTTACTCAGCGGGTGATTAACAGGCTTCTGCAGAGCTTGATGAGCTGCAGAACAAGTGATTCAGCCATTGAATCAGGTGTGTTGGAGCAAGGAAACAACAAAAACACGCTGGATAGTGTACCTCCAGGACCAGGATTGGTTATCCCTGGTCTATAGTTCTATTTTCATGTTTGAGGTAGGGCGATATGGTCTAAAAATCACTGTCACGGTATATTGAGGAGTTCACCTCGATAATGATAAATGGAAGATAACTACATGTATGCGCAAAAACAAAAGTTGTCCACTAGATGGGGCTGTCGTGTATTATGTTGAGTCACGTTGTCATGTGACTCAAGGTGGTACAGCTTCTTAAAGGGACATGAACGTAGCCAACCTACACACATCTTTTCAAGTTTTTATTGCCAAATTTATTGACATGGGAAAAATGATATCGGTTAGAGTCAGAAATTTCAATAACGATTTTCAATTTATCGCCCAGCCCTAGTCTGAGTGTATTTTAGTATTGTATCACAAATGACTGTTGGTAACTTGAGAGGTTCGTCAGCATTTTTGTATCAAACTTCTGATATCAGTACAACAGTTTTATTGATTGACACATTATTCTTGTTTTATTACTATTACCAGTAAGTTTTTGAACAAAATAATTAATTTGTGTCATTAATATATGTCGCTTTAGAAAAGTAACATATTGTCACGGGTAGGGGAGGTTAGGGGCATAGAAAGATCAACCTTTTCCTTTTGACTTTTCCCTTCAGGGGTCATCATAGCGAATCATCTGGCTCCATCTAACCTTATCTTCTACATCCTACCAACCAGCTCTTTCAAAGCATCCATTAACCTCCTCTTGGTCTCCTGACTGACATTTCCAACCTCAGGATCATTCTACAGATATGTCTACTATCCTCTTGACCGGCTGGACCTCTCTGATCTTATCCATCTTTGTCGCTCCTAAAGAAAACCTCAGCATTTCTGCAACCTCCAGTTCTGCCTCCTGTCTTCCCCTCATTGCTGTTGTCTTCAGACCTCACAGCATCGCTGGTGTCACCAGCGTCTCACACAGGAAGCATCCCTCTGAATCTTCATCAAAGCAAAAGGAGCCTCAAGATTCTCACCTCTAGTTTATTCACGATTTAACAGAAGGGGTAATAACTTTTTTTTCACAGGTTAGCTTGCTTTTTGTCATTAATAAATGAAATCATTTGAAAACTGCTTTATTTTTGGTGACAAAAGAATGAAAAACAGAGGAAATCAAGGGGCTAATACTTTTTCACAGCACAGTAAATGTTTGCAGAATAAAGCACGAAAGTAAAGGAAGATTATTTTGTTCATCCATCATACCTAAAGCACTCAGCCATCTTTTTAAACACACTATACTCACTGTCTGACACCTTACTAACCACCGTTTGTGTTACTGTTTCATTCTCATTTTATCTTTTTCTCAGTAGGGAACCTAAATGTTTTGTTCTTTTGAGTTTCAGCCAGTGATTTCAAAATAAAAGACATGTTGCTAATGGGTGTTTGAATGGATATGGACACTGGCTACTGGTTTGTTTGTTTTTGAAAACGTGTGTAGACTAATCAACAGCTGGAGAAAATATTAGTGCCATTTTTTTTTATTTTCTTATGTGTTCTTGTGTTTCCTGAAGGTATAAAACATTGAGACTCCCGTCTTCTATATGCATATAAGGCTTTTACGTTTGAATGTAGCGTTTAAGAGTAGTACAGCTTCAGGCTCACGTTAGACTCATTGTAAGGGGCAAATAATAGTATTTAGTGTGAGGGGTGAGGCACAGCATCATCCTGTATCCCTGGTGGGTTCACATTTCCTCTTCCAGCTCCACTTTGCTCTCCTCCTCTCTTTCTTTAATTAGATTTCCTCTCACACGTTTTGCAAAGAATCAAGTTTAGTTACTGCTGCAGCTTTACACCTCCAAGAAAAGACACATAGATACACCAGGAGATGGCGCCAGAATAGCACGGGTGGTTCCTAATCATTAAGTAAAAGGATGCTGGACTTAAACTTAGAGTAATTCTGTGCTTGGATCAAATACGATGGTGCGTTTTGTGTGTAGGCAGCAGCGTCTGTGTCAGATCCAGACCTGACACTGTGCAGAGGTGAAATCACTCCATCCATTGACCTTTGCTCATCCTGTTTTCATCCTTTTGTTTTACCGGTGACACACCGTTGTGCACGTTTCCCTCTCAGTCAGCCCACCTAGTCAGGAGAAGAGTCTAAACTTGTTGTTTGTTATGCAGGTGATTTCTGAGGAAGGGGTCAGCTTTAAGGTCAGTCTCTTCTCAAGCTTTTTTATTTTTCCTTTCTTCTTCCCAGAGAAAGTCTTTTGCTTCTGAACGTGTTTCTTGTGTCTCTGTGATGTGATTTCATGGTGATTTTTATTCTGTCTGTGATTATTCTTGCTTCTCGTGTCTTGTGCAGGGTTGGCTCTGTGTTATTAGACTATAAATGACGGTAGAAACTGCTGTTTTTTTAGATGTAGACTGTAGTTTTTGTGTCAGCCGCCCAGCTTGCAGCTCTACCTGTAAAACCAAACCCTCGCTGTAACAATGCTCTGCTCAGAGATTAAGGTACAGGTGAAGTCTTTACTCTGCTGTAGTAAATGTTTGAGCCTAACATCATTAGTTTTGCTCTCACACAGTTAAAGCACAGGCCTTATTTGATGATTTTTTTTTAGCAGAAATAAAGCAGCAAAGTTCACCTTCCTTTCTTAGCCGGTGCAACAGCACCCTCTGCTGTTGTAGATCTTGTTCTCTTTGCTTTACCTTTTGGCTGCTGCACAGGTGGCAGGACAAGGCTCGTCTGTATTTGTTTTTCTGCACACTTTATGGATTTTGTATCTTGATAAGAGCAGATCTTACTGGTTTAGTTGCATCTTTGTGCTGAATGAGCTATTTTACACATTGAACTAATATACTCACTCACTAAAAATCACTAATATTGAACGTGTAATCAAGATTTCAAAACAGATTTTTTTTGTTTATTTACACGCTGCATTTACTCAAACTGAAATCTGAAAGCAGGCAAGTGTATTTTTGCAAAAGCTTAAATTTGACACGGTGGTCTCCACTGGTTTTGCTTCTATGTCTAATCTTGGGTTTTATTCTGTGTTTGGGTGGTAATCTGTTGTTGCGCTCATGTCTGTATCAGATTGTGGGGAATGGGAGTGAGCAGCAGCTTCAACAAGAGCTAGAGGACGTCCTCATGGACCCGTCGGTAGCAGACGCTGGGCTGGGATCAGAAACCGGAACGAGCAGTAGTCTTGGTGCGGGCGACCATGGCCTTCCACCCAACACAACATCGCCGGTTCCACCAGGAACCGACCCTCTGAGTGCACCGTCGCCCAAGCTGGAGATGGTGCTTCCTGTTCAGACGGCTCTGGAGAGCGAGCTAAATGAGCGGTCCTACAGAGGTGAATCAACACGGGACTCTTTACCTGTTAAACCTCATATCAACTTTATTGAATGTTATGGTAATAATATAAACTTCTCAATTTCTGTGTTTCACCTTTATATTCTTGTGGTGTTTTTCTTGTTTTGCATATTTTTTCTGTTGATGTAAACAGCACAGACATACTGATCAAAACCACTTTCAAAGACTTACAAGAGCTTTAAAAGGGCGGTTTAAAACTTTTGCATGGTACAGTGTTGTTCCAACAAAAGCACAGTTATTATTAAAAGAGTAACCACATTTTCCACACCTCGTCTTCTCTTCCCTCCCCTTCCTTTTTGTGTTCCTATCTCCAGCCGAAGAATCGTCCTCAGAAGGCAGTCCCTGTAGTCCAATCCCAGACGAGGACAGCGTCGTGTTCAGCCAACTGACATATCTGGGGTGTGCCTCCGTCAACGCCCCGCGGAGTGAGGTGGAGGCCCTCCGTATGATGAGCATCCTCAGAGGGCAGTGCCAAGTCCCTCTGGATGTCACACTCTCGGTGCCAGGCGTGTCTGAAGGCACTGTCAGGTTGGTAAAACATCCCATAATGATCATTATGCCACACCTGACTATTAAGACACACTAACTGGTGTTTTCACAGGTTGTTGGACCCCCACAACAACACAGAAATTGCCAATTATCCCATCTATAAGATTCTGTTCTGTGTTCGAGGCCATGATGGCACACCAGAGAGCGACTGCTTTGCCTTCACTGAGAGCCACTACAACTCTGAGATCTTCAGGATCCACGTGTTTCGCTGCCAAATCCAAGAGGCGGTGAGCTTATAATATTCTAGATTGCTGCGGTTTCATTCAAACACGCATCTGTCTCTTTATCTTTAACCCTTCCTGTTTTTTTCTTGTGCACACATTAAAGCAGAAATCCTGAGTTTTTTCTCAGAGGGCACCACCTAGAGGCCCTCTGAGATTATGGCTGGAAGCAATGCCGCTTATTCATGAACATGCACCTCTAGCTGGGCAACAGCTAAAACACATTGTTTTACAATTATTATTCACATTATGCTGTTTTTATTCACACGCACGCACACATATAGATTACTTATGCATTTGTTAAAAGATATTGGTAGTAAATAAGTCGTTAGGTCACATGTAATGACGTAATCTACATAGATATGACATTGCATTGCTGCAATAGTCTTTTAATTTGAAAATTACCATACGTTTTACACTGAAACCATGTGTGATTTCCTGTTTAGCCCTATGTTAACGGCGGAAATTGACATGTCCCAGAAGCGGCTTGCAGCAAAAATAAAACCCAGTTCTATCTTTAGTGGTACGGCGCGGCGGTGAGCCGCTTCTGGGATGCACCTGAAAATGTCCGCACCGCGACCGGTTTGGATCAACCCCATAGACTATAATGGATTCTGTTTGAAGCAGCGACGTTCTGCTGCCGTTCTGCTCCACTGATGCCTCCAGTGTGAAGTTGGCGTAATGCTATTGGCTAACGCTGAACGACAGTCAGTTCAAATTGCACGGGGCTCAATGTGATGAGGGGCATAGCAAAAACATAAAAATGTACGTATTGACCACATTATATCAGAATAGGGTCAAACAAATCATACTTCCTGAAAGGGTAAAACTCCGGATTGCTGCTTTAGTGTTGTTTCCTAATTTAAAAACATATTTTTACATGTACAGATTTCTTTTTCTTTTGGTCTTATATTTGTGCCACACAACAATCGCTTTAGTCGTCCCTTTTCTCCCTCCAGGAAAGAGCTGTTTTAGTCACATGCCTCTCATCAGCCTCTCCCTCATTAGAACTCCCAGTTCCTCTCACACCAGGCTGTTTTCACCCACCGCAGCTCTGCTTCACAGCAGCTTGTTTTGTTTTCACCAGTTTTCCTCAACACAAACATTCCATTATTGTCATTAGATCATCTTGTGATTGGTCTTTATATCTGATTGAAAAACACTTTGAAGTATTTTTTTAGAGAATATAAAATATTATTTTCTTGGATTTCATTTTCACGTTGGAATAATCAGAATCGTTTTTGTTGCTGACCAGATTTGTGGATTTTATCTAACTGTCCATACATAAACACACCACCTCTTTCTGTGGTTTTTATTTGTGCAAGACCTCCTAGTCAGAGTTTGTTTGTGACTTCCTGTTTACTGATCTAAAGCCTCATTCAGCCTCATTTAATCCCTTTTTAGGGCTATAAACTTGCTGCTTCTGTTGAAAGATTTATTTATTTTCTTATACAACATTTATTAATTTATTCTCAGTAGATTTGTTTTTTGGAAACTGTCAGGGCTCCTAAATTGAATCACAATTAGTCCAATGCAGACTAACTGCTGTAAAGAACAGAGTGTTATTTTTATTTTTTTAATTTGAAAAAATGTTTTGTAGTTGTTTGTGAAAAAGAATAATGATGTTTCAAATTAAGAGCTGCAGAGTTTATATAAAAACAATCTAATTTAAAATACTTGTTATGTGAAGATCAAAATGCATCTGATTATTGCTTTTTTCCTTTTGAATGAGATCACCAAAGGAGGTTAAACCATTTTTGTTTTTTTATATATTTTTTTAATTTTGCAAAGCGCATCATGTAACAGGAATTAAGGGAAGTGTTTGATGTTCATACATTTGGAACCATATCACGCATGAAACTGATCTGTAATTCTTCCACAAGTTGTTTCCTTCAGGGTGGGGTTTAGTAACGGTCACATCACACAGATAAAAAGACTTCTGATGTCTTAACCAGATTTCCTTCTTTGTTTGAATTTTAAATTTAGCTTATTATGGCTTCCATCTGCACGCTTTTGCTTTCCACAACAAAATTCAGCCAGAAAACAGGCTAAAACAATGGCCTCTTGTGATAACACGTTAGTTATCTTGAGGTGACCTCTTTTTGTGGAGGCAGTTGGAGACACGCTCAATTTCACACACACACACACGCGCGCACACACACACACACACACACACACACACACACACACACACACACACACACACACACACACACACATTTTGTAACTTTCTGAATTCTGAGATGTGTTTTGACACTTGTGCTTTGAAACATTAAAACTTTTTTTACATCTGTAAGTTACAAAACAAAAAGTTACATGTAACAAAATTAAGTTAAATGTTACAATACTAAAGGTACATGTTACAATATTAAAGTTACATGTAACAAAATTAAAGTTGAATGGAAAATGGCCTGTATTTGTATAGCGCCTTCTTAATAATAATAATAATAATAATAATAATACATTTCATTTGAAGCACCTTTCAGGTCACCCAAGGTCACTTTACAGCAAGAAACAACTAAAAACACAATAACCAGAATCAATATAAAATCATAAGTCATAAGCCTTTAAGAACAGGTGGATTTTGAGTCTGGATTTAAAAAGGTGAAAGTTGTCAATGTTCCTGATGTCGGGGGGCAAGGAGTTCCAGAGACGAGGAGCAGAGCAGCTGAAATCTCTGCTCCCCATAGTGCTGAGGTGGAATGAAGGAGTTACCAGATGGATGGAGGAAGATCTGAGTAGGCGGCAGGGGGTAGCAATGGTGATGAGGCTGGTAATATACGGTGGGGATATGGTATGTATAGCTTTGAATGCAAGCAAAAGAATTTTGAAGATGGATCTGAATTTGATTGGAAGCCAGTGGAGCTGCTGAAGGACCGGGGTGATGTGGTGGAAGGTGTCAGTTCTACTAATGATACGTGCAGCTGAATTCTGAACAATTTGCAGTTTGTGAGTGAGTTTGCTAGGGAGACTATACAGAAGTGAGTTGCAGTAATCGAGGCGGGAAGTGACAAGGCTATTAACTAGGACGGCTGTAGCATTAGAGGTAAGGGAAGGGCGGAGACGATTTATGTTTTGTAGGTGAAAGTATGCAGACCGGGTTATGTTATTGATATGAGCCTGAAACGAGAAAGAGCTATCAAGGATGACACCCAGACTCTTAACCTGAGGGGAAGGCGAAACCGTGGTGTTGTCAATAGTTAAAGAGAAACTGTCAATTTTGGCGAGGTTGGACTTGGTACCGCCCAAGAGAATTTCAGTTTTATTATCATTAAGAAAGTTGGAAGTGAACCAGTATTTAATTTCTGTCAGGCAGAGGGTGAGGGAGGATGGCGGGAGGGTTGAGTTAGGCTTACTGGAAATGTAGAGCTGGGTGTCATCCGCATAGCAATGGAATTGTATACCAAATTTACGGAAGATATTGCCAAGGGGGAGAATATAGATTATAAAGAGAAGAGGTCCCAGGACAGAGCCCTGGGGTACACCTGAGGAGACTGGAGAAGATTTGGAGGAGAATGATTTTAACTGAATGAACTGAGTGTGGTCAGTGAGATATGACTGAAACCAGTGAAGGGGGGTGTGAGTGATACCAATAGAAGAGAGTCTATTTAGGATTGAATGAGAGATGGTGTCAAAGGCCGCACTCAGATCAAGGAGAATGAGAATGGAGACGAGACCAGAATCAGTAGCAATAAGTAAATCATTCTTAGGGTTCTACAACCCCCCAAGGCACTTCACAACACAATCAGTCATCCACCCATTCACGCACACATTCACACGCTGGTGGTGATGAGCTACATTGTAGCTACAGCTGCCCTGGAGCGCACTGACGGAGGTGAGACTGCCAAACATTGGCGCCACCAGCAGGCAAGGCAGGTTAAGTGTCTTGCCCAAGGACACAACGACAGCGACAGACTGAGCGGGACGCGAACCTGTGACCTTCCGGTTGCAAGGTGGCCACTTAACCCCTCTGCCACCATTACCCGTTAAATGTTACAATACTAAAGTTACATGTAACAATACTAAAATTACATATTACAATGCAAAGGTTACATGTTACACTTTCAAAGGTGCATGTTACAATACTAAAGTTACATGTTACGATACTAATGGCACTTACACACTAGCATCGGCTCTACGTGGCTCCGCCGGCCCCGGCCGTCTCTAGCCGTCTCCAGCCCGGCCGCGTTGGTTTCCCATTGCATTAGGGATGCGGACGTAGTTAAGCATGTGGGTGGTCTCCAAAAATCGGCACGAAAAATTGGCGCGAAGATATAAGTGATGTCATGAGCGCATCTCCGAGCATGTGGGCGGGTCAAAGGAGTGCGGAGAAGTCTGCTGTGTTTTCCTCATTAAACAAAGGCGTTCTGAGCAGCCTTGTGCTTTGGAGACTTTTTGCCCTCTGATATTTCATCCTGCTTTGCTGTGTGTGATAGCCTGGCAGCACTGTGTGTGTGTGTGTGTCTGTGCGCTCCTCACAGCAGAGACAGGGAAAAACGGCTTCAGTCAGAGGCTCGTTAAGTCCTCTGCATCCAGAGTGATAATGAAGCGCGCATGCGGGAATCCCCCGCTGGCTGATTCTATCCGCTAATCGGAGGCTCTCCCTAATGGTAGGCGTGAATTTGAGCCAGCCAATCAGTCGGCAGTGGGTGTGTTGGCCCGGTTTCGGCCCAAGGTAGAACGCCTTGGGAAGAGGGCTGAAAAGACGTCTGGTTCCCCGGGCTACCTGGATGTGAACACAATATATGCAGACCTGGCCGTGCAGAGCTGGTGCTAGTGTGTAAGCACCATTAAGTTATATGCTACAATACTGAAGTTGAATGTTACAATACTAAAGGTACATGATACAATTTTGAAGTCACATGTTATAATATTAAAGTTAAATGTTACAAAACATGATACATGTTACAAATACTAAAGTCAGGTTCCTCATTCTATGCAGAAAGAAATTCAGTTGAAAACAATAAAAACTGGAAAATTTTGGTGTTATATTGAACCTCTATGTCTATGGTTTGAACACAGAACATTTTTATTGTTCTTTCTTCAAGAGAGGGTGAGCCCCCCCCCCCTAACTTTCTTCCAACTTGCTTCCATTGTCTTGTGATTGCTCAATACATAGCAGCCACACACATGCACGCACACACACACACACACACACACACCCACCTGATGTTCTCCTGTACCCGGATTATAACAAACACTGCTTTATTCTCAGCTCTGGAAAAAAATTTTTCTTCACAACATCTTATAGTTCCTTTCCCCTAAAGCTCTGCTGTTTGCTATTTAAAACTGATCCAAAACTGCTGTGAAGTGACCCCTTTGGATAGGGACAACTTTCTGATTATCACTGACACCCCACCACCACCACACACACACACACACGCACACACACACACACACACGCGCACACACACGCACGATCCTGTCTGGGTCTTAGAGATTTAGCAGAAGACTTTCTGCTGCGTGTATCTTTTTCAGCCTTCTTTGTTTTATGTAAACAATTCAAATCCCCAGGCGAGGATGAATGAATCCGTGTTTTGGTTGGAGAATAAAAACTTATAAAAAGCTGCTTTATTGTTGCCTTCTGTCTCTGTTTCTGCAGCAGATGCACTGAGATCTGCTGTAATGGAGTTTTCAATTAATGATAACGATTTATTTGCTTGGTTTGTGGAACTGAGCTAAATGAGCCAAATGAGCAAAATGCAAAACTTTATGCTGAAGAGGATTTCTGTTCTAAATCTAAAAAAGTGTTTTTCGAAACTCAAAGGACATTTAGACCATTTTCAGGATTGATGAGCTAACTGCTAGTCTAGACACAGCCTATACCAAAGAACAATACCTTCTTAAAACTAATTAAAAATATGTTATTTTATTAGGGGTGTTCGATAAAAAAATTTGGGCCAATATTTATGTCCGATATTAATATTGCTGTTATGGCCGACAACCGATATTTACCAATATTATAATTAAATAGAAATTTGTATACATGATAAATGCAAATACATACCTATTAATGCTTCTGAGATGTTCATTAATACTGTCAAATTATTGTATAAAATATATCACCATAAAATGTGAAAGATGGTTTTCAGGAAGCACATGGATAAGAAACGTGTTAATATTACAAATATATTCAAGCCTCATGATTGCTCATAGTGCTAACTGTTTACGTCGCGTTTTGCGTTTCTGCGACAAGGAAACGCTGCATGATGGTTGGAAGCCGGAGACGGCAGCGGCAGCAATGCCGCTGTTACTTTTTAGCTTTTGACAGACAGACATAAATTTGCATTCTGACTAAAATTTTCATCCAGTCTCGTCTCGTCAACGAAAACTCCCGCATGTCTCGTCATGTTTTAGTCACCAAACAGCTATTTTTAGCTCATCGACGTCTCGTTTTCATTATGAGAAAAAAGAACCTCAATGAAATAATTTAGTTATCGTCGTTGACGAGAACAACACTGCTTTAAACGAGAAAATAGATTTTTACCACTGCTAACTCAGAATTGAATTTACTTTGGGAGTAAAGGAAGACACGTTTCTTTCTCTCAAAACATAAAATATTAGATGTTTATAGGAACATTCTAGGATAAAATAGCTTGAGTTATTCATTTAAACTGTTTAACCAATAATCTGATCTCAGAAACCTTCTGTAATAATAAAACACAGCTAAAGCCATTAAGACTCATAGCTCATAGCAGCTGAAGGATCTGTCCTGTTCCTGTTAAGTTTATTAGTTTAGTTTTACTAGTTTATGCATTTTGAGAGGACCTAGGTTTAATCTGGATTTCTGTTCTATTAAAATTGTGTGAAGTTAATTGTGCGTCTGTCCTCCTCTCCCTCCAGGTTAGTAGGATACTGTACAGCTTCGCCACCGCGTTCCGGCGGTCAGCTAAGAAGGCACTTCTGTCGTCTCAGCAGAATGCTCCGCTGACCCCTGACAGTGACTTGTTTACCTTCACCGTCAGCCTGGAGATCAGGGAGGATGACGGCAAGGGTACTTTCAGGTAAATCAACGTTCAAACATATGTTTCGTTTTTGTAAGCACAACGATGGCCTGCACAGAGGAAATCCTGCATCCTATCTTACATCTTATTTAGGTTAAGTCCCCATGTCCGGAGTCTCCAGTGGCTTCGACAGCTGTAATTTTTAAAGAAATAATTCTCAAACACTTAAAAATAAACGCACAAACGTCAAAATCACCTCACTCCCCCTAACCCCCAGAGTTTAGGAAGTGATTTGAATAGTCGTTGAGAGAAATGAGAAACACACTCAGATTCCCGTATTTATTAGCGTTACAGATAAGGAAGAACAACAGCAGCTTCCTGACTTTGCTTCCTTCAACACATCTTTCTTGACCTTTTCTTTTCGACTTTGTTTTCCCATAAATCCGTGTGTTCACCAAAACAAAACAAACAACAACATACCTAATTATTTTTAGCTGGCTTACATTTCCTCCTCATTAGCTTCTGCGTGGATTATTTTTAGTGTTCTAAACAAAAAGATTCCACGTGCACATTGCCACGTTCTGTGTATTATCAGTACTTCCTGGTTTACACGACGCAGAAAGTTGAAGCTGTGTGGAGAAATACCGTAAAAATTATCTGTACAAAAGTATAAAACACCAATAAATCTCTGGTCACGGGACAGGTTTCTGCAGCAAACCGGTGACCCAGTTTGGTTAACTGGATTCCATGTGGTAAATAAGTCTCTATTTATTAAAGGAGACATGTCTTCATCGTCGGAAAATAAGGAAATTCATATCAAATATTTGCCATAGATTTCCAAGTGACTGATGTTTTCTTTTATTTCTTACTACTTGGTTTAAGATTCTTTTTTCTTTTTTTTTTAACGGGTCGTGGTGGTGGTGGTGGGGGGGGGGTGTTTCCTCAGAAATGTATGTCAGTGGGAGCTTGGAGAGTGTTGATTACTGTTTCTGTCTAAAACCCGGTTCTCCTCCAGCTCCTGAAGCCGAACAGGAAAAGAACAAGTGCCGGACAATAAACAGGGCCGGCCAAAAAGTGGCTCTTGTGTAGTTTTATTTTGATTAATGACTCTATTCTAAACTTAAACAGCTATAATAATGATTTTTTTATTACAGTTAGACAAGCTCCTTATTCAGTAAGTTACACGTTTCGCAGAAAAGGTGTTAAAGTTGAACTAATATCCTCTTTCTGTTGTCTGCTGTTTGTCATTGTGGAATTTTTTCAGGTGTCAGTAAATCTGCTTTGTGTTTCTGCTCTAGAGGACCGTTTCATTCATATTTTATTTTTTATTCATATTCAGTGCTGTAGCAAAAGACAAGGACAAACAGAGCTTCAAGCTTCGTGCAGGACTGGATAAGAAAATCGTCATTTACGTTCAGCAGACATCCAATAAGGAACTGGCGATCGAGAGGTAAAAACATCCATGCAAACATTATATATATACTCGCTATATGTAATAATCTCTCTTGAGGGGATAAAAACGCCCTTTTATTTAGTGTGGGTTTCTAAGAAAAGTTCATTTTCATACAAAAAAAGCATCTCCAAACATCATAAAAGCCTGTAGGAATAACTCAGATAAATAGACTTTATATACGTTTGTCAGAAATGAAACCTGAAGAGGCTCTTCTCATCTGTCAGACTGGAGGATATGTCTATATTTGCCACAGTTGTTGCCATTTGTCACCTTAAACCTTGAGCAGATATTCTTCAGAGATGAATCCCTCATTGTAAACGGATTCAAACACAGCTGAACATCTTTACATCCGTGTTTTGGGCTCTAAGGGTTCTGGGACAGTTTTACGGCTGTGATTAAGGGGATTCTGTCTCAGAAGATCTCTGTTCTCGACACACTTCCACCTTCTCCTTGGGTTGTTATTGTTCCGTGATCACAGAAATGGTGAGGAGTGAAAGAACGTGTTTAGTGTTCTCCGTGCTCTGGACTGTGTTAGACCGTCAGTTCAGGAAAGGATTTCCTGTAATTTATGTAAGGCTTCAAAACTTGTCCTCTATAGAGAAAGAGTTATTGTTCTCTTCCTGGTTTTCCCTCCTGCTCAGTTTTTCCCTACTTCTCCCCCCTTATGTAATCTCAATCATGTCACATTTCTCCCTCGCTCGCATCCACACGTGCCGTTTTTCTTCTCCAGGTGTTTTGGACTCCTGCTTAGCCCGGGGAGAAACGTGAAGAACAGTGACATGCACCTGCTAGACCTGGTAGGGGGATTGTTATATCGGTGTGTGTGTGTATGAGTGTGTGTGTGTGTGCGCGTGTGTGTGTGTGTATTCTTGTATTTTGGTGTATTTGCAAACTTTCTCCTCCTTGTGCCCCTTCAGGAGTCAATGGGAAAGAGCTCAGACGGGAAGTCTTACATCATCACAGGAAGTTGGAACCCCAACACGCCTCAGTTCCAGGCTGTGAACGAGGAAACGCCCAAAGGTAAGAGCCAGAAACTTGTCCAAGCTTTAGATAAGACAGAATTGTTCTCTGCATATTATATCCGTGGTTTATGTTTACTGGCTGCTTGGTTGCTGAGTCATATTTTCACACCAGTATTCCCCATAAATGTTTAAGGAAATTTGTGCGTTACCACAGCTCAGGACAGATGCATCCTCTGTATGTTAGTTGATTTGTAAACAAAAAGCCACAATGTTAAATGATGACCACAATAATGAAAGAATGATGGCATTTATGAGTTACTGGGGCTGATATTTGATCTGTTTTCTGGTATTTTAGATAAATTTATGTACATGACAACGGCAGTGGATCTGGTGATCACAGAGGTGGAGGAACCGGTTCGCTTCCTGCTGGAGACGAGGGTCAGAGTGTGTTCTCCCAACGACAGGCTGTTCTGGCCCTTCAGCAAGCGTAGCTACACTGAGACCTTCTACCTTAAACTGCGACAGGTTTGTTTCAGTAACATCTGGTGGTTTGACAGCTCCTTACTGCAAAAAGAAAATATTTGGAGTGCCATTTGGCTTATCTAGGGGTGGGACTCGGTTAAAAAATTAATCTAATTAATTAGAGGCTTTGTAATTAATTAATCTTGATTAATCGCATTTTAATCGCGCAAGAAAATTTGCCCCCAAAGCAATTTTTTTTATTTAAAATATTGAGGCAAAGAATCAAACAATAGACATGGACATTATTATTGTAAACTCTTTTTTTTAAAATTGTATTTGAATTCAAAACAGGAAAAATAGATAGAATGTGTGTACAATTTAAGTTTTAGCAGCGTTAGAGACAGAAATGGAGGCAAAAACACATGAAGAGGGATTTTCAATCACTCATTTGATTATACTGTAGTGTTAGTTGTGTTTAGAGCACATTAAACAGGTTTGCATGGTCCTGTAGCCCAGGTTCTAAAGTTTTTAAGAGGTGCAGCTTGATAATATTTCTGGATATTTAGGGCATGTATTTTGCTGCTAAACTTCAATGTACCCCAATTGGGAGTCAATCGGGCCCCAAGGGTTAAATGCGTTAATTTTTATGAAAGTGTTATTTTTTTCTAATTAATTCATCATTACGCTCTGTTATATTAAAAAATGACAGGAAATGCAATTTTTAAGGCAAACATTTCAGAAAAGAAAGGCAGAACTAAATAAACGTTTGTATGATCTGCGTGGGTTTGGTAAATACTGAATAGTAATAGCAAAGTTTTTTTTATATACTTTGTAAAGCCAAATCCTAAAAACAGTATTTAGTCCAAATAACATTTCTGAACAGTGATAAATCAGTTTATGCAGCTTTGCAAAGGATCGACAAATGGTAATAAAGTCTATTCACATCTGACTCTTTCTGTTAAATATGCCTCTCTAAAACAGTTAAAACCTGCTCCATGGCACATGCTGAAGGTGTATCTGTGTCACTTCACTTCCTCAGTAGCTGATTGTTTCTTCTCAGATGGAGCGAAAAGAACGAAAGAGTCCTGCTTCTGATACCTTATACGAGGTGGTGAGTTTGGAAAGTGAGTCAGAGAGAGAAAAACGAAAAACCACAGCGAGTCCAAACATCATCCCCACAGGGCTTGGTACCATGGCTCCTTCACCCCCTGAGGACGACGAAGAGGAAGGTGATTGGACGGTGCTTTTTACTACAAACATCAGGAGAATAGAAAATGTACTTTAAACTCATGATCTTGTAGAATAAAATGTTTTATGAGGGGATTTAAAAATTGAAGCAAATGAGGCTGAAAAAACCTTCTTTATTGTGAAAATAGATAAAAAGATCAGAAATGTCTTTGCTGCAGAAATCAGACAAAAAATGCAAAGGATGCAAAAAAATAACGTATTTTAATTGAGCAAAAAAAATGTGTTTGAATATGTAGAGGCAGTAATTATTTCATTAAGGGGATAGATTTTTGGTGTGAAGAGCTGAAGCAGGGGTGTTCTTATCTTTTTCTCCCATCGAGTAGAAAATCTATTCAGTCTGCTGCCAATAATCTAACCCACCTTCATTAAAAGTTCATTGTCATCCTGTCATTTTCAAACAGCGTTTTGGGGCTGGCAGGACATTACAAGTTATGGAATACCTTTTGCCATTTAAAGCTGGACACCATCCAGCACCCATAAATGAAAGTGGTGCTCCTGTGCAGATTGAAATTACAAAAGGTTATCGTCATACAGCCCAGCCCTGCTGTGCTGCATACAGATATTCCCTCCGTCTGATTTCTAAAAGCTAGAACTGTCCTGTGGAGCAGCACCACATTTAGACACTGGGTCTGCTGCAGCTGAAATGCAAAAGATCAGCCTGTTACAGAACTGCTTGTACCGTATCGTCCTGAGGTACATAACCATTATTGGTGTGTTTAGAGGTGACAGAGAGCATTAAAGATAGCTAGAGAGCATCATTTATTTGAGATTCTGCCATAATGGCTTCATTGTTGGGAATATTTAGACCAATCTATCACCTCTGTAAAGCTAATCTGTCTAAAAATTGGTGTTTTTAAGGAAACAATAACTGCTGTTTTCATTGCTTTGTGCTCAGATAATGACGAGCCCTTACTCAGTGGGTCAGGGGACGTTTCAAAGGAGTGTGCAGAGAAGATCCTGGAAACCTGGGGCGACCTGTTGTCCAAATGGTATGGATTTGTTCCCTCGTTAGCTTTGTGTTTGCTCTTTTTGTTGTTGCAGTGAATGCACACCGATCCGATTCAGTCTGGGCGGAAAAGAGCAGCGAGCTAACAACCACTGCTGACTAATTACATCTTGTTAAGATTGATTCTTCCTCTAGTTACTTTGTTTTTAATCCAAAGCTTGTGATCAACTAAAGAAAAAGCCCCAGCTGTAATTAGCTGTTGGATCTTTTCAAAATTTGCATATTTTTAAAAGAAAGAATAAACAAATGACTGATTTTTTTTTATTTTTTTAAAACATGATCAAAGTCTGAATGATTTTTCCTGAATATTAAGCAGGCATGTGGACTGTTGTGGATACTGTTTGGTTGGTGTTTATCTCTTCCCTGAAAGAATTATTGTCTGAATATAAAGGAAATCATAAGACTAAGCTGTTAAAACAATAGGCCTCTGTGTTAGACTGTTGATATTTTTTTGAAGTTGAATGAGTGTGTGTGTGTTGTGGCATTCTGGGACCTCGGATGACTTAAATCACAGAAAGACCTTTAGAATGTTTTATGCCCCGAGGAACACGCCTGGTTATAATTGCATCACATGCAAACACAAACACACGCACATTTCAAATAAATAAAAATATCCTTCACAAATTGCGTAACATGACATTGGGAATAAAATAAATCCATTAAATGGAAATGGGTGAATTAAGAATGGGGGGGGGGGGGTAAAATGTAGAGAATCATTGGGGGTTTGGGATTTACCCGGAGGCTTCAGTCAGGCAAGAGGAAGTAAGAAAAAATTAGTATTTGAAACTTATTACTGTGCTGGTAAACCTTAGAGTTCATCTACTGCTGCTTATCTTATCTAGAAATAATTTTTTATCTGTAGATAAAGGGATTAAGAATGGAAAACATCAATTTTGAATTATCTTTTCTATTTATCAGCTTCTTGTGTATATTTATGCCAACATGAGAAATAAAAGATGCGTCATGTCCTACATGAACAACGTTTCAACTCTTGACTGGATTTCATTGAGAGAAAAAGTGGAAGCTCTTATCATTTAATCAGTAACTTTGTTTTTTAGGTTACAGGAGTCCTGATCATCTCATGATATTCCTAAACCACTGTTGTTGTCAGGCGTCATATTAGATGTTTTATGGCTTTCATATCAATCTTCTCCACTGCATCAAACCATCAGTATGGCTTTTGACAGCAATGGTGTTTAGTCAGACTGAGATCATGAGATAAGATAGAAACCTGCATTTAGCAAACTGTTTATAAAGAAGGACACTGACCCCATTATGCTGCTCGGATCAAAACGTGCATACATGCTTAACCATCAAGATTTAGTGTTTTCGTTTACCTTTTCCAGGCACATGAACCTGTCGGTGCGTCCGAAGCAGCTGCCGGCTTTGGTGCGCAGTGGCATCCCTGAGGCGCTCCGTGGAGAGGTGTGGCAGCTCCTGGCAGGCTGCCACAACAACGACCACCAGGTGGAGGAATACCGAACGCTCATTACCAAGGTAAGACCACACGCAAACATCCACAGTAATTAGTTTTGCTCTGGCACATGGTTGTGTTACTGTAGACACAACCCTGTGGACGTTTGTCTGCCTACACATGAACATGATCCAATTGCAAACGTGTGTGTGTTTTTATGGCTTAAACAACTCCTACATTTAAACCTGTTTCACATATAAATAAATATATGAGGACTAAACTGACCTAAATTCATCCAGAAGTGTTAATGACTAATAGGTGTTATAAGAAACTTGTCACAACTATAAAACCTTTCACTAATTTAGTTTTTTGTTGCTTAGATTTTGACTTGATTTAAAGCAAAAATCGGAAGGTTTTTTTAATCCGACAGCACCATCTAGAGGCTGACAGATGTATCGCACCTTAAGCAATTCTCAGCACTTCCGTATTTACTAGGGATGCTCCGATCCGATCACGTGATCGGAAATCGGGCCCGATCACATGACTTTCAAAGGACTCGGAATCGGTTGAAAAAGATCGGATTTAACCTTATAAAAGAACAAATATGACATTTTAAATTTATTCTGATATCTTAACATGTTCCTCTGTATCAATATTATTTTTTTCTTGGCCAAAAACAACACCATTACGTCTCCACAGGAGAGCTAAAATATCTGTATGTTGGTGGTGTTTTAAACCGGACAGCAAAGGCAGTGTAACAGCCACTTGTAACGTGTGCATACTGGACATTCAACATACTGGAAAAGACAGCTGCATGATAAGCAGCCTTCAAAACGAAATACTTTCTCCTTCTGCTTTTTTCCCTTCAGGCGTCACCACTGCGAACCATCGGTCTGGGTTAAGTCCCAGTTCACAGCGGCATCTCTAACAAAAACACGGAGCTAGCCAACAGTGAAAATTACGTTAATAAACAGAGAAATTGCCGACAACAAAACGTCGGAGTTTCTCATTCTGCAGCACCTGAGCTGAACACGCTGGTAGCTTCATGGTGCTGCGGGGAAAGCCTGCTGTGGCACCGTGGCTATGGAACCCAAAGCGTGCCACAAACGCGCAACATTACATGCGACTCTCACGCGGAAAATACACGTTTTTAACGAGCGTCAACAACACATACTTTACGTGTGAAAAGCTTGCGTGATTTCAACCAGCAAACAACACGAAAACAAAATAATATTTACACATTTTTTATTAATGTACTTCCTAAACAAGTGATGTTTTTTGGCAGATAAGCTAAGGAAATTACATAAATACAGAAAAAAATTCATACCTAAATAATAAAAAAAAATTAAGGAAAACTTGGACATGTTTTCCCTTCATTTCTTCTTTTTTAATGCATTGCTGAAGTATCGGATCGGGACTCGATATCGGCAGATACTCAAACTCAAATGACTCGGACTCGGATCGGGAGCAAAAAAATGTGATCGGAACATCCCTAGTATTTACGGTTAGAAGCTACACCTCTCGTTCGTGCATGTGCACCTATAGCCAGCCAACAGAGCTAAAACACATCATTTTACAAATATTATTCTCACATTTTGCTGTTTATTCATATATTATATACATATTTCATGCCTTTTAACAACATTCTAACATAGTATAACTATAAATATATTGTAGAGATAAAAACAAAAAACGAAAAAATTACTTAAGTGGTTCTCTCGCATTTGCTTTAAAACTTCCACCAGTAACTGAAAGCAACTATTGGACCATCCGGTTGTCGGTCTCGCCAAACCGCCGCACTTCCCTGGTTCCTCCACTCATCACACACTCACGTGTTTAGCAACAGAACACCACTGGTGTGAGAGGTTCTCGGCTCAATAATATCAGAGAAGGAGAAACAGCCGGCTGCTACCACTTCAACTTTAGGACAAACTACTGTTAATATCTTGTAGAACCCTAGAAGACATTATACAAACACAGGCCATTTACCATTTACATCCAGAGGAGCAGTTGCCCCCCATGGACAACAAAAGACATTTGGACCTAGAAAACAGCGACTGGTGTTTAGGACTATCTCGTTTCCTCGGCATCGTGGGTTTCTGGTTCCAGCATAAGGTCTCAGGGAAGATAATTTTAGTTGTCACCTTTTTCACACCTTCTGAGTTTGCAGGTATGTTAGCAAAAAAAAGTGACATATTGCTTACGTTATATCACAGCACAGGGTAAGACTATCACTTTTACAGGTTTCTATAAAATCATAAATAATTCATGAAAGGGGGAAAATATAGCTTTAACCAGTTACTGAGATTTGCTTTTTAGTCATTTCTCTTCTAACTGAAAGTGATTTGTTTATTTTTAACGTGTCTGTACATGTGAGGGTGGTACTGTCACTGGTCGGAAATCAGACTTTTTTAGAAATTTAGCTCAGGGGCTACCAGTGGAGATGTTTTATAATACCGGCTTTTACGTGGGCTTTAAACTTGTGACGGTCACCACTGCTGCCCTGCAGAGTAGACCTGCTGATTAATCTTTCTTCTTTTTTTTCTTCCTGAAGAACAAACAAAAAAACAACAACACTCCTTTTGATTCCTGTGACAAAAGGGAAACTCATTTCAGGAGGTTAACTGTGATTTTGCTACAACAATCAGAAAAGGAACAGGATTTAGAAATGACATGTAGCTGTTTAATTTCATTCGGCAGATTTAACAAAATCCGGTTGGTTAAGCTCTCAGTTTTAGTCTTTGGGCCTCGTCTCTTTCTGTTTTTTTGCATTTAAAGGCCACCTCACCAGCAGCAAGCCCAGTCCCAGGTGGTGAAAAGATGTTGGCTTTTTAGCTTTCCCTCTAAATCTTTCTTCTTTGACACATTTTTATTTCCCACATTTCTCTCTTGATCTTTTCCCATCACGGTCTGTACGTTCTCACCTTTAACTCTCTGCTCGGTACTGATCAATAGGCAGGATAAATCAAAAGTGAGGTTTTACATTAAAAATCACAAAAAGCCTACTTACTTTTTTCCATTGGCATGAATGGAATGAACAGAATCTGCTTTTCCTCAGACAAAAATAACTGAATTGCAGAGCTGTTTAACTGGTAGCTGCTGGACAGAGAGTTGGACAGGAAGTTATTGCAGAAGCATAGAAGCATTCCATATTTGTACATCAGTCAACAAGCTCACAAAGTCAAGTATGGAGAACGTCTGCTGCTAAATTTGACTCTGACATGGGATTTGTGTTTTATTCTGTGTGCTTAGAGCTAGCTTAACCAGATATCCAGATATCTGTTGGAAAGGATAAATACATAACAGTTTTTACAGGAAGTGTACAACACGGGGTTGTTTCTCCCAAATTATTCAACTGACCTGAATTTATGATTCAGCTCAGTTTTATTCTGTCCAATGCACTTTACATTTACACCAGGACTGTTTTGTCTGCACTGTAAATGACACATTCAGTTTACATTCTAGCACAAATATCTTGGTAACTCACTTTCTGCTCACAACACCTCTAGTTTATCATGTCCAACAACAGAGCCTACCAGCTTTAGTTGGTTTATTAACTGCAGTGAAAACCAGAGGGAGAGTACCTGGTACTTAAGGCATATAACCGGTTTTAACCGTGGTGGAAAACGATCCTTTCCTTGGTATTTATTTGGCTGTTGTGATTAAATCTAGTGAAGAAACGTCTTCACTGTACGTCACATGTTTTCTACATGCCACACCAGTGTTCCATTAACTTAATTTGTCATGTGCTCTTATGTTTTGCCAGTATTTTAAATCTGTCTCTTTATTGACTTGGTGCACATCATGTTCTGTTCAGAGCCCACTTTTATTACCAGTGTTATTTGATTTTGGGACTCTTCTAGAAATGGCTTCAGGTCTTTGTTCATTTACTCCCTTTGGAACCCCAATAAACACCCTGATATTGGAAATCCAACTGCTGTGTTTTCATAATACCGTAATGACTTGAATGCAGGTTAGGGTAATACCCTACAGTATAACCAATGGTCAATATATAAACAAAATAACAAGATTGCGAATACAAGCGTCTGAAGTCCGACGGTCAGCAGAGGTCTGCCTTAGAGATGGGGTGAAGAGCTCGGACTTTGTACGGTGTTCATTTTAGGACATCCTCAGGTCTCAAGTGTCAGACATCAGACTAGAGAGAAAAAAACATCAGGTTTCATAAAAAAAAAACGTCAGACTTCTGACTAAATAATATCACACTAAACAGTCTCAGGAAAAACTCTGTCAGACAAAAATATTTTTTTCTGACACTTTTTCCTGAGACCTTTTAGTCTGATGCCATTCAGTCGAACGTCTGATGGGTTTTTGAATGAAACCTGATGTTTTTTTTCCATGGTCTGATGTCTGACACCTGAGGATGTCCTAAAATGAACACCGTACATTCGGGAGAGACTCGGATTCGAGCTGCTGCTCCTCCATGGCGAGAGGAGCCAGCTGAGATGGTGTGGGCATTTGGTGAGAGGATGCCCCCCTAGACGCCTCCCAGGGGAGGTGTTTAAGGCATGTCCATCTGGCAGGATGCCCATGGGTCAACTCTGGACACACTGGAGGAATTATATCTCCATGTTGGCCAGGGAATGCCAGTGCAGTTGGTGAAGGTTGCTGGTTGATGGGAAAAGGGAGGTTTTAGGCCTCTCTACTGCTATAGTCGTGGACCACATCAGCTTTACCTACCACTAAGGTTGGACGATATGTAAAATATTTCCAACTAATATTTGTCAGTCTAACAAATAACAATTAGCGATATGTTTTTGCAGGTTTAGACATTTTGAAGACCAGACACGCACGGCACACAGCAATCTGCCAATCACAAACGTTTCTAATCACTTTAAGGAAGCAAATCATGGGGGGTCCTCATGAGAGATTGTTGTTTTCTCAATTTCATTGGCAATTTGAAGCGTGAGTCAACAACATACTGCACTGAAATTGGTTTGAGCTACACACGTAAGAGTGGAGAGCAGCACTTCTAACCTGTTGGCCAATAGCTGACGATTTTTGCCTTTGCTGTTGGATCAGATGAGATGTTTATTAAAAGTTTGAAGCTAATATGAGATATAAGACATGTTATAGACTAACTAATTAATAGGGGCGACGGTGGCATAGGAGTTAAGTGGACGCCCCGCAATTGGAAGGTCGCGGGTTCGCGTCCCACTCAGTCTGTCGCCGTCGTTGTGTCTTTGGGCAAGACACTTAACCTGAATTGCCTCTGTTGGTGGTGGTCAGAGGGGCAGATGGCGCAACAATGCAGCCTCGCTTCTGTCAGACCTCCCCAGGGCGGCTGTGGCTACTCAGTAGCTTACCATCATCAGCAGTGTGTGAATGTGTGAGTGCATGCAGCGTCTTTGAGTGTCCTAACAAAGCGCTATATAAGTTCGATGATTATTATTATTATTATTATAGATCTTTTTCACAAAAACCGGAAGTGCGCCATCGTTGGGAAAACTCCTTCCTAACTAGGTCAGATTTCAGTCAGCATGGATCGTGTCTGCACTAAAAACCTTTTACATTTGCCCAATATAAAATTCTAAATCGGTCGCAGAAGACCACGGAACACACAGCAATATGATACTGGAACGCAGAGCTGCTACCCATGAAAAATAAATAAATTACAGCGATATTACATTACAACATGATAATCTTATTGTTCTAACAATATAATTTTCATGTTCTTAGAATAAAAATTTCACTTTGAAACAATAAAATATCATGTTCTAACAACTTACAAATGTAAAATATTGAATATATAATAAAATTAGGGATGTCCGATATTATCGGCCGATATTAGCCTTAAAAAGCAATATCAGAAAATATCGGTATCGTTTTTACTCCTATAGTGACCCAACTTTTACATACCATGCACATATTACCCATCAAACTGTTCGGCTTCATCTCCTTTCTCTCAAAATGCCAAAATATGACAGATCTGATCTTTACGTTTTGAGATATTGTAGTTTTATTTGGCACAACTTGTGAATTTTTAGTAATTTGCCCTGTGTAATGAGGGTCTGCCACATAGCACATAGCTACGTGTAGCTAGCCAGCAAACAAGCAACAGAATCTTCACCCAAGGCTTGCTTTTCTTAAATTAAGATCTTTATTAATGTTTTATCACTATAACTACAAAATACAAAAAGAGAAAAATATATATTACTGACTATTATAGACGTCTTAGCGTCACACTTAGCAATTAGCCTCGCTTAGCATTTGTACACTCACGCTGCTTACATTTGATCAAATAAGTAACTTTAACACACGCCCAAACATTCCCTAAACAAACTGATAGTTACAAAGACAAATGTTCTCCAAGGTACCAACGTATAAAGCAAAACCAGCATGTTCATGATCCGTTTTTTCGTTCGTTTCTGTCTAAATGTAAAATGTAAACAAAGAGCGGAGGCCCAGCGGAGGAAACGGAAACTACGTCAGTGATAGGTGGGAGTTGAGAGCACTCACTCTGTCACATTTTGCGCAGACAATATAACAAAGATTGTAACAGCGATGTCTCACTTTGATCAGTTTTCAAAATCTAAAAGATTTTAACCTTTTTATCATTAATTCACCTGTACTATTTATTAACTTATCAAACCTTTCCCATCATGAACTTAATAATTATCTGTAGCCTAAATGCATGGCAGAGAGTTAGTCAGGATTATCTGAAGTAGAATGTCATTCAGCTGTTGTTGGAGACAAATTAAAAATGACATTTTTTTTCTATTACTAACTTAAATTGAAGTAGTTGTCATTTTGCACAGATAATGTTTAAAGCTTAAGCATTCATGATATGAAATATGAAACCTAGACAATTTATTTTATTATATTTTTTATTAGGGGGGACACCGCATATATCGGTATCGGTTTATATCGGTATCGGAAATTAAGAGTTAGACAATATCGGATATCGTTAAAAAAGCCAATATCGAGAATCCCTAAATAAAATGTATGATAATTGTATTGTACAAATGTGATAAAGGTCTATGAACGTGAAATTTAGATTGTTTGAACAATAAACTGTTAACGTGGCATTGCGTTAATTTTATTTTGCGTGGGTGGCAGCTCTAAACTATGAGTTCAGCATCATTTACTTGTCATGAACACATAAAAGAACTTATAGCAGAGTTAGCTTTGGAGAACTTACCTGTGGGGGCTAACGTAGCATCATCATGGTCCAGCCTTGTCGTCTACTTTGCCTTTTCTAGCTGCTGGCTCTCCAATTCCTGTGCTGCACAAACTACCGTTTGTGTCCGAACATGTAGACTCCAGGGGTGAATTTATTCCAGGAGAATAGACATGGTACCGCACCCGAGTTAAGACGGCTAACACTTAGCCCCAGCATGTAAACATAGCCGTGAAGTGTCTGCTGCAGACACAATTGGGCCCCTCCTCACGCGTGATCGCCCTTAGACAGTTTTGTCTTACATCGGTAAATGTTGGAAACGAATGGAAATGGAGATAGGGCTGCTTCAGAGCATAAGAAACACAGCCTAATACCCTTCAGTAACGCTGCGATAAGTCGTGTTTTCCACAGCACTGACGTATTTCCGGTTAAAAACCCAGGAAGTGGGAAAAAGGTCTATGGGAGTACTTTTATTGGACCCTTGTGGATGTTAAAAGCACTTTTGTGTTTGAGATAACTTTTCAGTCAATGATGTGCGGCTTTGAACAATGAGTTAGACATTATTTTTGAATTTTCAAGTGGTTTGACAAAAGTATTAACTGTGTCTGCAGTTATGGTTGTAGCCTTGACATATATCACTGGTCTCACAGGAATCCTAGCTTTTTAATGATGTACGTATAATAAGGACATGTACATATATAGAGCTTTGCAAAATAGACTCTGATTTGACATGGAAGTATGTGATGTCTCATTCGCAAGACCAATTCATAGACATAAAAATACGGCTCTTCAAAAAAGGTCGACGAAGGGCTCAGCCTATCGTCAGTGGTCCACCACGAGTTCTAATGAAAGAAGCCAGGCTTTGGCAGCTCGCTGGTCCAGTGTCAAATGATTTTAATCAAGAGAATATTACACAACATTACACCACACTATTATTTAATTTAACTTCTTTATGGTTTCATGAGAAGGGCAATCATATAAACTCAGAGTGTGTCCTCCGTTCTGCAACATCAGCCTTTCCAGAAGAGCAGAACTATCTCTCATGAGAACCTGTCTGCCTGAATGTCTGCAGACTCACACAGTGACCTGTCTGTGTTCTGCTAATCTGACTTGTCTTTAAAGTAATTTGTGTGTATGTGACTCGGACTCGTTTGGACGTTGACATGTTTGTGCTCCTGTCGGTTTGTGTCCTCTGTGTCTGCTGCTCATTTGTGATTTGCATCATTTTCTGTCTCCTCCCTGTCCTCAGGCGTTGTGATTCCAGGAGAGTTTTTATTTACTCCACAGCTCTATGTGTGTATTTGTTTCTCAGATTTTTCAAACTGATTTTTCTTCTAATAGCAAAAATGTTCTTGTCAAAGTAAAGCAGATGCTATAAAGTGAAGAGAGTCTGATCAATGTTCATCTTTGGTTTATGTATCAATAGAAATGATTGCATGTTTCATTTATATCTTTATGCATCTTGTAACTTTGTGTCCATGACTGGTACATGATTAGCCCCTTCTCATTATTTTTATTTCTTTTTTTTTTATTTCAAATCCGGATGCATTCCTCAGCATGTCTGGGCTATTGTGTTGCTGCCAGTTGTGTTTTCTACTGAACTTGTCCTTGGGAGGTTGTTAAATAAAGAAGCACATTTCAGACAGGTATCAGAGCTGAGTTATACCCAGCTTGGCACACTGAGGGCATTACATAAGTCGTCTTTCCCCCTTTGTTTACTCTGTTTTCCTTTTTGCTGTTTTCTGACATCTTGGACTCCTTTCTGTGTTTTTCCTCCTCTGATTGTTGATGAGCTGTAGCGTTTTTAACTCCCATCCTCGTTTCTTCCCCCAGTCCCTCTCCTCTCTCCAGCCCTTTAGTCCTACTGTCATCTATTTTTAGCTCCTCGTGTAGCTGGCAGAGGAGGTGCGTGAAGGCCTGGTGGTGTGTGTGTGTGGATAGCGGGGGAGAAAGGTGGCGTGTGTGGGGGAGTGTTTGGGTCCTCATCACGCTGCACCAAATTTCCCTGCACGAGGCAAACTGAAGTCTTCAGAAAGTCAAGAGGGAGAAGATGGAGACAGTGCTGCACTAAATCTGACATTAATTACTACCCACTGAAGTAGCTAATTTTAGATAATGAGTAATTCAATTTCATCTTCGCATCATGCGTGCTAGAAATAACTGTCAGTAATTATTCCAGCAAATATTAATTAGACTAGTCACAGAGGTGCTGATTTGCACATGTATTGAAAGCTTGCAGCTGATTTAGCTGAGAACGGGTTTAAAAACATGATTTGATCAAATCCTTGAGGTCTGGCTTATTGTTTAAAGCAGGTGTTCTGTGAGATGCAGCATTTCATAATAGAAGCAAAATCACATCGACACACTGGCAAGCTGCATTCTGCTTATCTGTAAGTTGGAAAGTTTAAGTGGTTTCAAATCTTTCGCTGATAGAATGTTTGCTTTTGTAGATCCATGAAAAAAATCTGACAAATGTAGTTGTTTTTGCTCCAGTTTTATAGATTATAATGTAAACAATAAGGTCTTATTTTAGCTCACTTTCTCATTCCTTAAAGAAGAAAATACCAGAAACATTTCTTTATATCAACCTCAGAGGAACTTTGTTGTGTGTGTGTGTGTGTGTGTGTGTGTGTGTGTGTGTGTGTGTGTGTGTGTGTGTGTGTGTGTGTGTGTGTGTGTGTGTGTGTGTGTGTGTGTCTGTGTGTGTGTATGTGTGTGTGTGTGCATGTGTGTGTATGTGCGTTTGTGTGTGTGTGTTGCTTTGTATTTTTAAACTTATTAAAGGTAAAGACTCAGGAAAGTTATTTTCTCGTCTTCCCATCACATTGACATGATATTGCACTACGCATGTAGCCTGGCAAGCCATCCTATATATGTGTATATATAGTCTGGCCACGACCCATTGACGGCTCTCAGTCGTGAGGCGGGATCTTCGGTTGTCTTTCAAACTGTCTGCACGCAATTGGATAGCACTAGGACCAATCAGAGTGACGAACAACGTGACGTAATCACAGCGACGGAAAAGCGGGAGGCATTAATGGCGTCTAACATCAATGATTTCTGTTGTTTTTGTATGAAAAACATGTGAATATCAGGTGTACTGGGACATTGCATAAAAATAAGAAGCCGCTAAGTATAGCCGACAGACTTACGCACGTTGAAGTCTAAATAATCCAATGTTGATGACAAAGCCATTTCAAACGAATGTGGTTCCTGCATTGCCGCCATGTTGCTTGGGTTCGCGGCCGCAGCGCTGACGTCATCGGCTACTTCCGCTCTGTGATTGGCCCAAAATATAGAGCGCTGATTGGCCCAACCAAAACTATAGCGAGCTGTGATTGGACAGCCGCAGGCTGCGAGGGTTCCTATGAAGCGTGCCTAGACCAAATTCTTGCTTTGCAGAGTTTGGTCTAGGCACGCTTCATTGGAACCCTCGCATGCGTAGTAGCCTAGTGAACTAGACCAAATTCTTGCTTTGCAGAGTTTGGTCTAGGCACGCTTCATTGGAACCCTCGCATGCGTAGTAGCCTAGTGAACTAGACCAAATTCTTGCTTTGCAGAGTTTGGTCTAGGCACGCTTCATTGGAACCCTCGCATGCGTAGTAGCCTAGTGAACTAGACCAAATTCTTGCTTTGCAGAGTTTGGTCTAGGCACGCTTCATTGGAACCCTCGCATGCGTAGTAGCCTAGTGAACTAGACCAAATTCTTGCTTTGCAGAGTTTGGTCTAGGCACGCTTCATTGGAACCCTCGCATGCGTAGTAGCCTAGTGAACTAGACCAAATTCTTGCTTTGCAGAGTTTGGTCTAGGCACGCTTCATTGGAACCCTCGCATGCGTAGTAGCCTAGTGAACTAGACCAAATTCTTGCTTTGCAGAGTTTGGTCTAGGCACGCTTCATTGGAACCCTCGCATGCGTAGTAGCCTAGTGAACTAGACCAAATTCTTGCTTTGCAGAGTTTGGTCTAGGCACGCTTCATTGGAACCCTCGCATGCGTAGTAGCCTAGTGAACTAGACCAAATTCTTGCTTTGCAGAGTTTGGTCTAGTTCACTAGGCTACTACGCATGAGCTTTCAACAGAATGCCTTACGCTTTCAACTTTGCACTGCATAAGCATGTCTGTGCTGATACAAGTCCTTCAAATGTTTTTATGCTTTTATGTTTTTATGCTTTTATGTATTTTTTTCTATTGTTCAATGTTTTAATATTTCATTTTATCATGATTTTATGTTGTTCTCAGCGCCTTGGCCTCCTGTAACGGGTGTGGAAGGCGCTATACAAATAAAGGTTGATTGATTTATTGATTGAACTGTGTAAGATTAGGATGAGCATTTTTTTATGCCACGAGTAATATAATTAGGTATTTGTAAATATTAATTGCACTTTTTAATGAACATGCTAAACTTAGCTAGCCTAGAAATCTAGACCAACTGTAGCTGTAGCAAAAGATTTTGCTCTGCAGGTCGGTCCAGCTACTCTCCATTTTAGCTTTATCAGGTCTACCATTGGATCAAACAGTTTTTGTCTTGCCAATCACAGCGCTCTATGTTTGTTGGGCGAGCTTAATGCTAGAGCTGTGATGGAGAAAAACAACAATCGTTTGAAACGGCTCTGGCATCAACTTTGGACAATTTAGACTTGAGCTTTTCTTTGAGACATGGGCAGATATAGGGTGTATTTGCTTCTCCTGGGACCGGGAGATTAGGGTTCGATTCCCGGTCGGGTCATACCAAAGACTTTTAAAAAAATGGGACCCAATGCCTCCTCGCTTGACACTCAGCATTAAGGGGTTGGATTGGGGGGTTAAACCACCAAATAGTTCCCGAGCGCGGCCACAGCTGCAGCTCACCGCTCCCCACCATGGGGATGGGTCAAATGCGGAGATGTAATTTCACCAGTGTGTGATGATGACTTGGGACTTTAACTTTAACGGTGTATGGTGGACTGCCCCATTGACTGACATCCATAGCGGTGAGTAAGTCACGTTGTTTGTTCCTCTGATTGGTTCTAGCGCTGTCCAATTGCGTGCAGAGACAGTTTGAAAGACAACCATAGATTCTGTTGCACGACTGGGTGGTCTCAGTGGCTTGTGGCCAGACTATAAATTTACATACTAGGATGGCTTGCCAGGCTAAAACTTAACTGCAACTAGGGATAAAACTGTTAACTGATTTTAATGATAAATTTGGTGAAATTTCCTACAATTTGTGCTTTTGTTTAAAGGCCCTATGTGGGATATTCATTGAAATCATGGTAAGAAATGCGATTCTTTAGCGCCATGCAGTTTAGAGTAAGTATTGCAGCCACAGTGGCCCACTCAAATAGGCAACAACCTCCAGCATTCACTCCAGCCATCTGGTCTGTTCTTTATAAATAGCATGAGATTGATCTATTTCCAGTCTCTCTAGCCTAACCCACACAAAGCATCTAACTACCCGACCAATTAAAAAAGCATTTTTAATTATGACTGTTCGCACCATAGTGTCACGCCTACAAAATGCTGCGCGCACCCCCCCGGAAAGCACAGAGGTGACATTTCTAGGGAAAACACTGCTGTTAGCTGTTATATCAACCTACCAGTCCTGAAGGAAGCTAGCATAGCTGCCACCGATTCACACACGGAGGAGGGGTGACATCAGCTGGGTGGTCCAGTGTCACGTGGATCTGAGAGCAGCGGAGTAAACAAGCTTCTGTCGGTTAGCCATCAGCTGATCGTGGCACACGGTGTGAGCCACAGTGGAGATGGAGCGAACATCAACCACTGGCTGCTTAGCGATCTGATAGCCGATGAGGTTTGGGCTGGAGCCGAGGACAGGCTGTGGAGATGAAGTAAACTAATGCTAACGTAGCCACCGGTTCTGAAGTAAACTAATGCTAACGTAGCCACCGGCTAGCGGACGACCGCTGAAGCATGTTGGGAGTGACACGGCAGGTAAGAGAGGAGACTTTAATGGAACTTTTTTGAAGAAGGACTTTGGAACTGATACGTTGGGACCGGATCGGGAGCTTTATTATGAAGAAAAGACAAATGATCAACTTGAGGTGAGTCAGGAACAACACTTGGAGGCTGGTGTTGAGCTGTTCTGTTACTTTTGGGCACACAGCGCTGCTTCAACAGTGCAATACCCTCACAAGGGACGAGCAAAATATCAAACATGTTTGATATTCGTGTGACTGCATGATTGCTGATTGGGAGCTGATCGTGAGGTGTAATCACCTCTCATTACCCCCTGTATACTACACAACGCCAATCTCGCCCCGGCCTCAAAGATTCTCGCACGAGAGGAAAATTGGCTAAAAATGAGCCAAAAATCGCACAGTGTACGCCGGCTTAAGACATCGTCCTTTAAAACTCCTTCACGATATTAGCAAATGCATGCACTTACTAGAGCATAACATTTGATTGTCATTGCACTAATGTACAGTTTACTCCATGGCCATTGAATCTCAAAACGACAATGGAGATGATGCTGGGTGCATCATGTTTTCATCCTGCAGACTATAATGGTAAGATTGAACAACAACAACACACGTTGATGGCTGGAACACGTAGCTATGTTGCTGGTTCTACTGTCTGTGCAACACTTTTAGTTTAAGTACTTTTTGCACATTTCCAACACGTTCTAAAAATATTTTGATGATACATTTCTCCAGACTAGTTTTTGCTGCAGAATTTTTATGTTCCCTTCCTTGCTGCAACTTCCTTCCATGTGCCGTAGACCTGGCAGAGAAACCGAGCTGCATAATGATGTACTGCATTAGTTAATCAGCTGTTAATTACTCATAGACTCTGAGCCCACGTTTAATAATTAATGCTGTGCTTTGATGTTTTTGAATCTATCTGCTGAGCCTCCATGTTCCTACACATTCTGACCAGTAAAATCTGCTAAACACATGCAATGATTTATTCAGGATATGGACTTAGTATCATAACATAATCAGAACAATGAAAATCCAATTCAGTACTTGCACACTAATGGTCTCTGTGTGTGTTTTATTGCTTTTCTAACAATAGAAAATGCCCTGTGCCAAAACGTGGTCATAGTTGCATGTAAATAAATACAATGCAATTTCACTGTATTGATGGAAAGCTTTCTCCATGTTCTCAAAGGTTTTCCAAGTGCTAGGTTGCTCCGCTTGTTACAAATTTCAGCACTTTGAAACAGTTTGTTCAAATTTGGGTTTGATTGTTAGACACTTTCACTGAAAATAATGGGGAGGTGTGGGAGGGAGGGGGAAAGAGGCAGCCTCGTGTCTTTGCAGATGATGATAGGCTGGAAACACAGAGAGTGGGAGTGGCCTCTGTGCTGCTGTTTCTGTAGAGAGAGGCAGAGGGAGTGAGACAGTGTGTGAGAAGCAGACGGCAAAGCAGAATAAATGAGCACAGAGGGGTTCTCCCAGCATCGGTATGCCGGCCAGACAGAGTCACTGCTCTTCACAACAGAAGTAACCGCTGACATGCTCTTTGCTGCATGTTTGTGAGCATTGCCACACACTATCTGTGGCTTTCTGCTGCGACGGACCAAAAAGAAACTCGCACAAGAGTAGGTGCAGATGGAGAAGTGGTGAAAGGAGGACAACTGAAAGCAGAAGAGAAGAAGAAACCGAAAAGAGCAGAAAAGATGCCTAGTCATTGACTCAGTATATGTATGCAGCTGGTTGAACAATAATGACTTTCCTGTGGAAGCTGTGACAGTGACCCTGTGGATTACCAACTGGGATTTCTGCAGCTGCAGCAGATGTTGAGGACATCCCAGACTTCTGTAGGAAGTAAAGGCCTTTCAAGATTAGGCTGGATCAGATTTTCTTCAAAGTTGCTTTTCTGTCAATAATTCATATCCTTTGTGCCTTTACCAGGAAACCTACCGGAGAGAAGGACCATTCATTTGAATGTCGGTCAGCTTTTACCCCACTGGTGTTATAATTGTGTCTGCTCTGAGGACAATACCAGGGGACTGTCTCACCTTTATCTGCCCTCTCCATCTTTCCTGCTTTTAAAATGGAGCATTAAGGTTTTTGTTTGGACTGAAACCAGCCTGCTGTCTGACAAAATAGTGGGTCTTTGGATTTCTCGTACCCTCGAAGGACCCCTCCTATGTATTACAGCCCATGAACATGAATTCCACCCCGGACCCCCTGAACCAGAGCTTCGCTGACTCGCCTGCATCTTCTGCTCCCTTCTGCTTACTAGAGATAGGCTATTCCCAGATTTTCACCACCTGCCTCCTTGAAGTATCGATCATACTTCTCCTGACTATTCTTATTATTTGTGGTAACTTGGTAGTGATTTTTGTGTTTCACTGTGCTCCGCTGCTCAGCCACCACACCACCAGTGCTTTCATTCAGACTATGGCATATGCCGATCTGATGGTGGGGGTCAGCTGCCTTTTCCCCTCCCTGTCTCTGCTCCACCACCTGCAAGGTCTGGACCCCAAACTCACCTGCCAGGTGTTTGGGTACATGGTGTCTGTTTTAAAGTCAGTTTCAATGGTGTCACTGGCTTGTGTGAGCGTGGACCGCTACATCGCCATCACTCGCCCTCTGACCTATTCCTCTCTTGTAACACCTTGTCGAGTGCGCTGCTGCATCGTTCTAATATGGCTGTACTCGGCTCTGGTGTTTCTCCCGTCTTTCCTTGGATGGGGGAAGCCTGGCTATCATGGTGATGTTGTGGAGTGGTGTGCAGTGGAGTGGAGGACTAGTCCCTCTTTCACTTCCTTCATTGTCGCTCTGCTCTACGCCCCAGCTGCTCTAATCGTCTGTTTCACCTACGCCAACATCTTCAAGATCTGCCGACAGCACACCCGGGAAATCAGCGAGCGCCAAGCACGATACCGACCCCAACAGCAGCCGGGCCCCGGAACGACGGCAGGATCTTCAGTGAAGAATACTGTAGAGCAAGGGCATTGTCCCCACTTGTCCCAATCACACAGACTCCACCACCACCACCCTCAGTATCAGCAGACCACTTCGACATACCCAGACAAGCGATATGCTATGGTTTTGTTTCGCATCACTAGCGTGTTTTACATCCTCTGGTTGCCCTACATCCTGTACTTTCTGCTGGAGAGCGGAGGGATATATCACCACCCTGCAGCCTCGTTTCTGACCACATGGTTGGCCATCAGCAACAGCTTTTGTAACTGTCTCATTTACAGCCTCTCAAACTCTGCTTTCAGGAAGGGCCTGAAGCGCCTCTGCTCCTTCTGTCTACAGCGCAGTGGTGGTGGCTTCGGAGTTAGGAACTCCAAAAGGCCTTTCGTTGGTTCTGTAGAGAAGTGTTGTGCCGGGCACGGGTATGGATACGGCCACGGGGACATGAGAGCTGGTACAACGTGTCATGTTTAGTTCAAATGCTGAGAAAAATCTCGAGCCAGATTTGAGCTTTCAACTAGAACGCCCTGAAGTGACGGCTTTGAAAAGTTTCTAGTGTGTGCGCTCGCTGCTTCAGAAGTGACCCTCTTCGGACAAGCCACAGCTGGCAAACACGGGAACGAGAGCCAAGACCAAAGCAGCAAAGAATGAAAACTTATTAGCCCTTCGAGGTGTGCTTTAACGGTCACAGACTCGTGGTATACGGTGTGTTTGGGACTGATAGATCAGGCGCTTTGGCATGAAGAAGAAAAAGGTCTCCGTGTCCTCTCTGTGGGAGTAAATTCTTTAGAGGTTGAACAAAATGTTTATCTACTTGTGTTCTTTGAAAAGGAATTTTTAACTTATTTTACCAAAACAAGAAAATGATACAAAAAGCCTCTCTTATCGGTTCTCTGCATTGTTTTATGACCTTCGGTGTCGGAACACTTGGTGAATGCATCGAAGAAAAAAAACAATCTGAACAAGCGGCTGCTGTAATTCACTCAGATTGTGCTGAGGTGATTGTGGTTTTCTGCAGCATTAAATACTGTTTGTGTGTTTCTGGTTGCTAGTTTCTTTAACTGAGCAGAGTCAAAGAAATGTTTAAACAGTAATAGATCTGATTCTAATTTATCTTTATTAAGACATTTCATGAACTTTGAAAAATTATGTATTTATAAAATAAAAATGTCTTTTATTTAGTTGTGAGTTTGCACGCTGCACCTGCCGTTTGTAAAACGACGCAGCTTTGGTATACGACTGTTAGAATGCTGAAAGGAGATGTATGAAGTTTTCTTTATTTGAAACATTTCAGGTTTTATTGCACCTTTATTTGATTTATGTAGCAGGATTTAAATACTGAATATCAAAAAGATTAAAATGATACTGAATGTTGGAATGTTGGTACATCATCAGGTTTCTTTGTCCTAAAGATAAAGATGTCTTATTTAGATGGAAAAGCTTCTTTAGGAACTGGTGAAGAGGGAAAGTCGTAGTAAAATCTTGGTAAAGTTTATTATTTACACTTCATGAATGATTTGAGCTTCAAATGTAAACAGAACATAGTTCAGCAGTAAGCTAAGATGATTCAATCAGACGGGAACTTCCCCAATAATTGTGTGTGTGTGTGTGTGTGTGTGTGTGTGTGTGCGCAGGATTTTTTTAAAATACATATAAAAACTTTCATGACTTATTAGTTTGGGTGCAGATATTTGTCGTCCCTCATATAAAGTTATGTGTAGGGGTGTGCAAAGCAGCCAGTATTTTTTTTTAATTTGTATTTGGGGGGGGGGGCATTTGTATTTGTATTTAAGTAAAACTCAAAATAGGTGGAAAAATCAATTTTTTTTGCATTACACTTCTACTTTATGTTATAGTGTAGAAGTGTAATGCAAAAAATTTGATTTTTACACCTATTTTGAGTTTGACTTGAATACATGTACATATACAAATACTTTCCCCCCTCGACAAATACTGGCTGCTTTGCACACCCCTAGTTATGTGTCAAAGAAAGTTCATCACATCTAATTAGATTTACTGTAAACATTTTGTATTTGAAAATGAATACCCAAAAAATGTTTAATACAAATTTTTGTACAGAATTTGTGTAAAATGTTTCAGTAATGCCTTAAGTGCATGAATGAGAATTATTTTTCAGTATTTTGTTAATGAATTTGCCTTGATTTACCAAACTATAGTAAATTGAAGTGTTTGCAGATGTTTTTCCTCTTATAGCAAGCGAGGGCTCAGCTAAAGGCACATGACTGTTTTTAGTATGACTGGATTCACAGATGCAGTGATGAAAAAGTCTGTCAGAAAAAAAAGTCATTCCACGTTTTGACAAACCTGAAGCAGAAGTCATCTAACTGTTATTTCATGGCGTGTGTCTGTTCCTGTGTGCTCGGAGCACATGAGTGCATCCAGATCTGACCACTGGCTTAGTGCTGACTGTTCACTGTGTTCTGGTCTCTGTAGTTTGTGAGTGCCGACTGAATCACCTTGACAACTGTCTTTAAACGTAAAGCTGCCATTCGTAAAACTTTGCCAGATATTGTAATTTTTCCTATTTGGACCTTTTTCTGTCCCTCTGTCTGAAGAGTTGTGTGTTTACAGAAATGCCAGACTGAATGTTTGATTATCAAAGTATCCGCTATCTTCTGACTGTTCTCTTGTGAAGTGATAAACGTTGTGTTGTCTGGGTAGGTTTAGCAGCATGCTTACCAGCAGATATGACTGTTGTCTTGTTTTGTAAAGATTCATTTTATTTTCCTAAAATAATGCGTGTTGTGGGACTTCTGCTGTTTAATCTTGAGACACCGATGGCGCTAAATCTGTGTTAAAGTTCATTGCTGGAAAAGTTTTCAGCACTTTAGAAGATAATTGTGTAGTTTTGTAGAAGTTTAAGGACAAATCGTGACGCCTGAAGGGGAAACGATCTTTCTTAAGAAAATAACATGGGTGGGAGAAAGTAGACTTTCTTAACAGCAGACCAAATATTTGAGTGTGTACGTTTAGTATAGTAGCTTGAAGCATAGACATGAATACGTAGATGCGCCATTGGATGATGGGGAGCATAACTGTGTCGCCGCCATATTGGGTGGGTTCCCCACTCTCCAAACCCAACTGGAGTCAACGCAGAGTAAGCAACTATGCCCTTTTTTTGTGCAGCCTACAGTTGCAACAACCGGCGCACTATTAAACAGTTCACGTGGGATTACTATCGACTTTTCTAGCCTACCTGATCGGATTTTATATTTTAATTTATTTTATTTATTTATATTTTAACTATCATGCCATACTAAATGTCTGATTTTGTGAAAAAGCATAATAAAATGTGTTTTTTAGTTGGGTTAACGCCTTACTCAGTAGAAATAAATGCACTGGGGGCGAATGGGAACAAATCCAAGATGGCGGCCTGCTGCTACACCAGCTCCAATAGGCAGCGCCAGTCCACGTCGCGTCTATGTTTATGTCTGTGGCTTGAAGGCTGTAATGAATAAGAAATTGATGAATAAGGTAAAGCGTTAGCATAAGAAAATCCATTTTATTTTTAATACAGCAGCAGCTTTAGGTTCACCATCACCGTCAGGACCAGCATTACCCAGAATTGATCTGTTTTGGGTCTTAATGTAGCCCATTGGGTTACTAATTGCCAAAATTGTATTTTATTAGGTTTATTTTTATAGTAATTGTGTTTTTTATTTAGATTTTATTTGTTCCACATGATGATAAACTATATAAAACATTTTTATAAAGCCAGAGGTCTTATTTGATTCTTATGATAAGAATGACTCTTACATGGTAACCAGCAGCTGAATGTGAGTTAAACTGTTTATTCTCTATGAAGAACTGTTTAACGCTGTTATTTAAGTATTGCTTTCCTTAAATGAGTCAAGGCCATCGTAACAGTCAGTCCTTCTTTAAACAAGCAAAAACACAGACGGTCTAATGAAACTGCCCATTAGAACCAAGCTTTGGTCTGAAAATGTTCCATCAGAAACTCCACTCTGCATTTATGTGCTTTTCAAAAAGAATTCAGAGACTTTATTTGGTAAACATGGAGGCCTTGAAAGTTTTAGATGAGAAACTGAAGCGTTCGTATTCGATGATCTGAAGATGTCGACTTTTACAGATTGTGAATGTTAATCTGAATGGTCATACGTGTTTTATTATGAGTGAGACTTCTGATTACATGACGCCTTGTAAAAATGTGCTTGTGTTCTGTCAGTGCTGAACAAATAAATGTGCTCCTATCTCAGTGTTTTAAAATCATCTGGAATAAATTCTGTTGCTAAGCCGTGGATGATTAGATACGGCGTGTTTGTGTTCCTGAGAGGGTGCCAGAAAAAGAAAACACACTCCCCCAGATTAAAGGTGCAGGTTAGTTTGTGTAAATATGGTGCACCATATTTCTGCCAGTGCCTGATAAAAGCTGGGGAAGATATTATCATTTCCTGTTCTGACCTGATTCTTATTTTTGCTGAAGCAGAATATTGTTGCCTAAAGGCTACAAAAACAACTGCAAGTATTAGGATTTAGGCTAAAAATGTAAAAATCAGAAATTAAAAAGGAATTTTTAAAAAATCTGATCTATATATTCTTAAGTTTTGATATTAACGTCACATTCGTAATTCATAAAGAAATGTAAGTGTAGCACCCAGGATGGTTTGGGAGGGGGGAAGGCTTACAGCAGATCTGACAAATCTGACATTTTGATGTTTCAGCAGAATTTTTTAGGTGCACAAAAACTCCAAACCAACCAAAAAAATCCAACATGTCAGCTTTGTGTTGAGTCAGAGGAAATCAGACACATGAACAACAAAGTGCCGGTTGTTCCCACAGAAGCACTTTTCCTTTACTGTATTTTTGCTTATAACACACACCAAGATGACAGTTTTGACCTCCTCCCTGTTCTGTTAGGACACCTGCTTTATCTCAGACCCGCCTCACTTAATTGTCTTTACTGCATCTGGATTAATATTTACCGTAAACCTGTCTGAAGCTTCAGCATCGGTAGCACGAGAGGCCAAATGTGTTTGCTTTTTCCTCTCACGCGACACTCATAAATCACTCTTTAACCGAACAGACAGATGGGCAAAGAGGAAGCTAATTAACTGTTGTGTCGGAGGTCTTTGTTTGTTCTCTCAGCACTTCAGTTAAGTACAGCTAAGTGGTGCTTGTATAAACATGAATCTGTATCTTTTATCGAGAGGCCAAGTAGAACATGCCCTTCACACAATAAGCATCCCCGTGCCTCTAAACTAAAAGATTTCTCTATGAATGACCAGATTTTGTTTTAGTAAAGGAATCCAACAGGTATTTAAAACACTTGTAGCAAAACATTTCAAGTGTTAGGAGATGAAGTGCCCTTTTCTTTTAAATTAATATGACCTTGAATGATTCTTTCTTCTTTATTTTTCAAATAATTTTGAAAAAGCACCAGTTAATACGTTCCATCGCCCAAGGTTCTTCTACAAATCAGTGAAAATCACAACAGAAAATCTTCAATTTTCCGCTAAAGTTGTTTTTCCACACTGTTCCTCAAAAAGGGCAGAACTTCTGAATGGTTTGTTTGTGAAAGTATAATTATTATGACAGGCCTCAGATTCTTAGAGAGTGATATTTGTTTTATTTCTGAATGGATACATTTTACAAGATGATTTATAAATTCATTCACACTGGCTGAAATAATTTCAGTAAATCTAATCATCTGTTTAAACATCTTATAGCCCAATAAACAACATGCATGATGCAGATCTTTATCCCCTTGAGATGTGATGCTGCCTCTTACCCACAGGGACCTTTTTGACCCTGTGACTACCTCCCGTCAGTTTACTGATATGGTGCGGACAAAAAACATTTTCTCAGAACACCTCATATCAGATCACATCCAACACTTCAGTGAAAAACAGATTCTAATAGGCTTCATGTTACGGACCCCCGGTAAAACGCTTCCTGACCTTTGAATCACTTCACGGTAACATTACTGTTCTCAATAATATCATTTAGGCCATTGCTGCAGAAACTGCAAAAGATAACGGTCAACAGTGTTCACAGGATAATCCAGGCCACATCCCAACCAGCACACATAGGTGTGCCCCATATGGGATCTATATGGGCAAGCCGTATGGGTCCCATATGGGTTTCTCTGCAGTTTCCAACTTCAAAGACACATTTTTCACATTATCAATATGGGGTGTTGTGTGTTGAATTTTATGGGCACAATGAATTTAATTCATTTTGGAATGAGGCTGTAACATAAACAAAAAAGTGGAAAAAGTGAAGCGCTGTGAATACTTTCCATATGCACAGTAAGTTAACAAGCTTCTGCTTTGGGTTACAAAATGATGACACATGCTAGCTCTTTACCGGCACAGTGAGGAATCTGAGGATACAACGCTTAATAATTTTATCAAAGTTATAACTTCAGAAACAAAAAAAGACTCATGATGTTCCCGAGCGCGGCCGTGCAGCTCAGCGCTCCCCCAGGGGATGGGTCAAATGCGGAGAACACATTTCACATACACCAGTGTGTGTGACAACTAGTGGGACTTTAACTTTGAAAATGGGACAAAACATCCAGTAGATCCAGGCTCAGCATGGGGGGATGAGGCCTGTCCGGTCAATAACCTTCCTCCCTCCATTCCAGCTTTGTGATTTCACATGAGATCAACATGGAGGAGATCATTTCAGACCAACCCTGGTTGGATTCAAATATCAAATCCAACAGGAACCCTAAGGAGAACTATGTTAGAGGGTCACAAAATCTAAATCCTCTCTGAGCTCCACATAGAAACAATCATAGACTGAGAGGCGTGGTGTAGGATGTGAATCAGACCAATGTTCTTGTTCTCTGATCACCATTAGCTTTCTTTGTTCTAGCATTTCTTTCTTCCTGCATTTCTTCTAATAGTGGCATTATTTTTGGTCTGTTCTCTTCCTTTGTGGAAGTCGGAACAGAGAGCACCGAACAAGGATGCTGTGAGGGTGGGGTGGGCTTCATAGGTACCGTAACAAAAACCAAGAAGGTATAATTAGCTACTAAATGAAACAAATGAATATAGGGATCAAGTGCTGGTACGTCTTTGCTTTAGAGGGAGCTGCTGAACAAGGATTCGTGATAAGGTCCACTCCTGCAGATGTGTCTTTGGGCAAGTTACAGGAAGTCGAAAAACCAAAGGAGTACTTTAAATCCCCGGTGTGTGGAAAGATTTCCTTCATGACTCAATGGAGTTTTTTTAGCATTCGTTTTATAAGAACTTCTTTAAACTGCTGAATTCTCCACTCTTTAATAGAGAAAGGTGCACAAATCCTACACGAGAGCAGGTTTTCACGTGAACATGACCTGAGATGCCCTCCACATTCTTATGTTTATTTCCTTCAGACGCTGTATGAAGACGTCTTTATTCATTATCTTAGAGCAGCATTATTTATTTAAAGCTTATTTCTGCAAAATACACAGGTAATCAATAATGAAATGAGGTGTGATTAATCTTTGAAAAGCAGGGCCAGTCATTAGTGGAGTATTTACTGATCCGATGTGGTGCTTTCTCTGCGTGGTGCTCTGTCAGCACCAGTATTGGCAAAAGGTTTCCCCAAACCAGCGGCGCTCTAATTTACATTCAGGCTGGTGCTATGTTGCACCTGCATCTTTCTTACTGCATCCTTCATTCGTGTGTTTTAATTCTCACCACCACCCATCAGCTGCTGGAGCAGAAGACGTCAAACATGCTCTTATCAGTAAGATTAGTCAGTCTCTGGATGTTTATTAAACGATCCAAAGGTTCTCTAATCACTTTAAAGTAGTTCATTGTATGAGAAATGTTCTAAAAACGACAATATCTCAGACACACCTTGAGTTTTCTCCTCTCCAGAGTAATGTTTGTTGTCGACTTCAGGAACACAAAAAATGCTTTAGATGTTTTTTTATAAATCAATTAAAATTTTTACGGGAAAGATCAGTTGAAGTCATGAGGAGACGTGGAGCTGTGGACGCTCTGTACGGTAGAAGAGTACGCTCTGTGCTTCCAGGTTCCTCTTCCTAGCCCACATGGTAAATCTCATTATTGAGGGGGGGTACGATACGACGTAGAACACTGACAGCTGCCTGGCCTGAGTGTTCGTGTTCAAAGATACACAATAACTAAAGATTCAGCTCCTTGGTCTGTTCTCTGCCCCCCTCCTTTTTGTTTTAGTGGAGTAAAACTTTTGTTTTTCCCTCTCGTCTCACTCGTAGGAATCTCCCCAGGACAGCGCAATCACCAGGGACATTAACAGGACGTTCCCAGCTCATGACTATTTCAAAGACACTGGAGGAGACGGGCAAGACTCGCTTTACAAGATCTGCAAGGTGGGACCTCAGCACACGTGAAAGTGGTCCATTTTTCAGACGGAATCCTAAAACCGACTTCATGCAGCGCACAAACAGAGCTGCAACATCTGCAACATCTGCATGGCAAATGAGGTGTAAACAGTTTGGGAGCACATGTTGAAAAACAAAATCAGCAGCACACTTTTCTACTGATTCATCCCACATCAGCTGCTATTACTCCTTCATTTATAAAAGGTGTATTTTTGTGTCAGCTGTCACTGAATCCTGATCCTCAACATATTCTGTTTTTAATTTAGTACACTGAAAGTGACAGCTGAAAGCCATGCTAGCATGCATGAGAGCAATCTGATTAGTTATTTTACAGTTGGGAGTGTAGCATTCCCTCTAAATGTTTTATATATCAAAATTGATTGTTTTGTGGGCCTCATTTTGGATTTCTGCAGGTAAACAGATGAGAAAAAAACTATTAATCCATGCTTAGTTTCAAACCAAACACAGTGGTAGAGAGGTTTAATGTTTAACGTAGCAGAATGAACAGGAGAGGCACTCTTAGAAAACATGAGATATTGCCAATAAAATATTTAGGATGAGAGGCGCTCACTGACCACTTTATTAGATACAAGCTGGACTCGATTTGACCTTCAGAACCGCCTTAATTCTTCCTGTCAGGGATTCAATAAGATGGAAACATCCTTCAGTGGTTCTGGTCCATGCTGACACGAGAGCATCGGCTGTAGATCCATGATGGCTGTAACCAGTGGTTCTTTGAGCTACTGTTATCTTTCAATCACCTCAAACCAGTCTGACCATTTTCCCACGACTGCTGTTCATTTTCCTCCTTTTTGAATCATTCTCTGTCAACCCTAGAGATGATTTAGGGAAATCATTCCCAGTAGGTCAGTGGTTTCTGAAACAGACCAGCCCATCTGGCACAAACAACCACGTCATGCTCAAAGTGACTTAAATCTCCTTTCTTCTCCATTTTGATGCCTAAATTATTGATTTGCTGCCCTGTGATTGGCTGATCAGGTGTTTGGTGTTACCAAGCAGTTGAGCAGGTGTAGCTGACCTCTTCTTTCCACTGGACGTGAAAGTGGCACGTAACGTAATAGCGGCTGTTTACCTGCGAGTTCATTCCCAACTGGGAGCGTTTCAGAAGTGAAACGGGAGTGAAAGCATTCCACACAGCTGATCCCGTGAGGTCACAAAATCACGGGAGAATTGCAACACCACGCGTGATTTTAGAAGTCCACACACTAACAAGCAAGGAGAAAGATGGCTGCATGTGTCCAAAAAGCTCTGTGGTTTATTTTGTTCTGTTTACATCGGCTACGGGGGAAATGACGTACGTTTAGATGCACGTGACTTTTATTTTGAAACTTTTTGGATATTTTACACTGCTTTCGTGTTTGTCCTGATCTAAACTGCAGAGTCTTACGTGTTTTGGAAGCGTAGCGCGTAAAAAATAGACTCGAAACGTAATGATAGCATCTCTTTGCTTCTGGGACGCGTCCGAAATGTAACACTTTGGTGTCGGTGGAAAGGAACTCATCCACTGTAATGGTAGCTAATGGCTGCGTAGTACGTTTTGCGGCCGTTTCGCAACGCTTTCACGTCCAGTGGAAAGAAGGGGTAATAAAGAGGCTAGTGAGTGTAACTGTGAGTCCTGCAGGTAAAAGCAGAGTTAACTGTCAGAAATGGGACCAGTCCCTTCCAGTGAGTCTGATTAGAAAGTTTGTGGAGCAGCAGTGAAGGTTGCCGATGCCGTGCATGAGTGCATTAATTAAATCTGTCACTTTGAGACTGTTTGGTTCAGCAGGTTCACAAGTGAACGGAGAAGCAAATGAAGTTTCCATTTGAATAAACAGAAACACAAGACCCAACTATAGTGAGTCAGTCCTGTTAGGAGGGCTAAGTAAGTCTCACAGGCAAACCATCCTCCTCACTCAACTCATCATAAATAACGTCAGATATCTGTAAAAACATGCATTAAAGTAACTCGCTCACTCTGAGCTTTAGAATTATTATCTCAGTCATTTTCTTATATTTTATAAATAAACTTAGTGTAAGAAGATCTGTCACATGTTTCTGCTGCTCAATGAACCATATAAACATAAGTTCTGTGATACGTGCTGCACTGCCCCGCTGCAGTATTTCCACAGTTTTCAGTTTCATTTCATTCATTATGCAAAGATGTTGTGCGGACATTCATCTCCTCTCAGACAGCCAGCTCCTGAGGTGTGTGTAAATAATTCACAGGCCTCTCCTTTTGCTGTGCGTTCGGATTGATCCACACTTTGTCTGTTTGACTTCGACTTATTATTTGTGTTTCTAGTTCAGTGGGCCACTTCGGTCCTTTTCCTAATTTTTCACTTCGTCTCCTTCCTGAGTAATCAAATTTAATTCTTGTTATTTTTTGAACACTGACCTGGTTTTCTAAAAACCAGATCCGAGACAGAAACGTGTTTATGCTTTATTCAGATAAAATACTTTCATTTTTTTTCTTTATTGTGAAACTTTCTACTTCTCTCTTCTACTCTCCATCAGGCCTACTCTGTTTATGATCAGGAGATTGGATACTGCCAGGGCCAGTCCTTCTTGGCTGCCGTTCTGTTGCTACACGTGAGTTCACACACCCGCAGAGTCCAGAAAACGTTTCAGAGTCCAGAGCAGAGGGGGCTTGTTTTGCTTTCATATGACTTTGATGTCTTCGTGAGCCTCCACAATTCTGGGAGATTTGGTTTGGAGTGTTTTAGGTTCTCAGACCTGAGGTTTGATGTTCTCTCAGGAAACACTTTTATTTCTAATCACTCTGTATGATGATCATGTTTAATAAGGTCAAGGTCTTGTTCTGGTTTCTGCTCACGCTGGAGCGTAGAGACGTTCTAATGCTGCCATCTAGTGGAGAAATATTTATTGTATTTTTTAAAATTGCCCTTAACACACACACAATCCCCGCTCTGCAGATGTAGGACAGTGAGTACTGAATGTTTTTATTGTATTTCCAGATGCCAGAGGAGCAGGCATTCAGTGTCCTGGTGAAGATCATGTTCGATTACGGCCTCAGGGACCTTTTCAAACAGAACTTTGAGGATCTTCACTGCAAGTTCTTCCAGCTTGAAAGACTCATGCAGGTTTGTGTTAAACGTACACCTCAGGTACCATAGTGTACATGTTTACCTGAACCAGACTGCTGTTTACTCACCAGATCGCCCTCCTCTGCTTCACATTCTCCCTCATTTCTGTGCATCCACATACTCCTGTGTTATTTTTTTAAGTCTTTTCCTTCTTTTTTGTCTTTTTTTAGGAATGCATACCTGATCTGTACAACCATTTCCTGAATGTGGGTCTGGAGGCTCACATGTACGCCTCTCAGTGGTTCCTCACCCTCTTCACAGCCAAGTTTCCTCTTTACATGGTCTTCCATATCATCGACCTGCTACTGTGTGAGGTTGGTGATTTAAACACTCGTTCTCCAGCTGCTGCACATGTTCGATCATGGTGTCGTTTCACTTCTGCGCGATGAAATGATGAGGAAAAATGTACAGACTAGAACTAAAAGGCCAAAATTAGAATAATGTTCTAGATTGAGCTCACGTGTGTTTTTATCTGGGTGTTTATATGACTGAATTAGGTAAAATTGGAACAGGACAAAGGCATACAAAAAGTGCAACGCTGGTTATTGCAAATAGAAAAAGGGAAAAACCGGGTTTATTGTCTTTAAATCATAGATCAATGTGATAAAACTATGGTTTCTGGACTCTACGTCTTGGTAATCGGCTAAATTGTGCCAAAACTTTGAAGGGGGAAGCTGATATGTCTGTCATTAATATTTACATCAAATAAAACTGAGATCCAGTTTCGTTTAAGACAAAAATGTGTAAATATACTTCAGATTACACATAATTACACATTAACTTATATGTGTGCATTATCCAAGCTAAAGAGATCTCAAACTCTCATGGTCTGAACCAAAATTATTGCATTTAGGTCTGATGGTGATAATAAAAACTGTCAGAAAAAGTAAAGCTAAATTTTGTGCAGGTAAACGGTTCAATAACAAAATGTAAAATATTACTGATGGGGATGTAAGACTTTATCTTATGATACTAAATTGATATTTAAAAGCACTGTAACTTTTTTTATTTAGAATTAACCTGCAAACATTTACTGAATTTCTTTTGTGTGGTGCAGTTCAAACTTCGACAGCTAGGTAGCAGCAGCTTTTTACCACCTTTGAAACAATGAGCTCTCGTGATAACACTGGATGGGTCTTGGAAGTGTCTGGCCTGAGTTTTCCAATTAAATTCAGACTTTTATATATCGTCTTGTCTGTATCGTGATATTTATCGTATCGCTAGATTCTTGTCAATAAACATCCCTGGTTACCGAGTATTTTTGTTATGTTTTTGTATCTTATTTGTTTTTGTTTTTCAGGGCATTAGTGTGATCTTCAATGTGGCCTTGGCACTACTGAAGGTGAGGTTCCCCACAAAATTTAATTCAGACACACACACACACACACACACACACACACACACACACACACACACACACACACACACACACACACACACACACACACACACACACTAATATGTGTGAGTAGAAACAGAAATGGCCTTCAGAAAATCCAGCATTGGAGAAAATGTTCTAGTTGGCTCATGGAGGGGTGAGCAGCATGTACAGTGTCACCAGACTGTTTTTGTGCTGAAACCAGTGCACATGCTTTCTGTTAGATGGGTTTTGTTTCCAGTTTCATCAATAAAAAATTCTTTAGAGCTGCGTTCACTTCCAGAATGATGTCTAAACCTTATCTGGGCTCCCATGAACCTTTGCTGTGTTTTATTCTGTAGCTTATTTCATCGTGTTGCTGCTCACATTAAAGGATTTAGCATAAGTTGCTACTCTGTGTTGGATACATCAAATCTACTCCAGACTGATAATAATAATGTCACCATATTTTTTTCTTCAGACATCAAAAGACGATCTAATCCAAACAGACTTTGAGGGCGCGCTCAAATTTTTTCGAGTCCCCGTTCCAAAAAGGTACCGCTCCGAGGAAAACGCAAAGAAACTGATGGAGCTGGCCTGTAGCATGAAGGTGAGTGGAAGGGTTCCTGTTCTCCTCCTGTCTCTAACCAGAAATATTATTATACATCATAATAATAATAATCTAGAAGGAGCTTGTTCATTTAAATTTATTCTAAAGTGGTGTCACAAACATCTGTCTTTAAATTCATATCCTCAGGAATATTTGAAATACGGGAAGTCTTTTTATAAAAGGATTATAGGAAAAATCTGCTGTGTTACCATTAGGGGTCTCTGTTGAGCTTCGTCATAACTGACACACACACATACACACACACGCACGTGTACACACACTCCTCTCACCTAAAATCTCACACCTGTGTCCTGGCCTGATTTCAGCAGTCTGGCCCAGTTTAGAAGAACTGACTTTGAAGATAACTTTGGGCAGAAATATTTATTTGTTGAAACTCTATTTAAAAAAAAAAAAGAGAGAGAGAGAGAGAGAGAGACCTGGTAAACAGGTGGGCAGCAGACGAAACATACATTAAAAATCTGTAAATCAGTGACAACTGGAGCAGAACAAATACTGAAAATAAATCACTGTAAGCTCAAGAGAAGAAAAAATCCTCCTAAAAACATTTTTCAGAGTTCATTCATTTTATTTAATGTTTACTGTCTTTACTGGGATGTTTATTTCAGTCCCAGTTTAACAGAAACACATAAATGTTTTATTATGACGCAGTGTCAAAAAGAGGAAAGACTTTAGTTCCTACATTGATGTTTGTTAATCTGAACCCTTGACAGCAGGATTAACTGATTATCGGATTACGGTTGACCTCACTGATGGACGCTCTGACAGAAACAGGCATTAGTTTTGTTTGTGTTCCATAAAAGACCAGTCATGTGACATTTATAGGGTTTAAAAACATCATATTGTTGTTAAATATGGTTCAGTTTTAGATGATTAATGACACCTTGGTCAAAAGTATAAAGAAAACTTTTTCTTAAAGAGTTGAGGGATGATCTCAGCTCCTGACCTCATCTCACAGCTGTCTATAGTTTTAAAAAAGTTTATTTAATAATGCCTTAATGTCCACCAGAGTGCTTGTTTCCTTTATTCAGCAGGAGCATCTGATTTTAGAAATAACTTCCAGCTTCGGTTTGCATTCTCTCTGATCTCTCAAGCGTTTGGGTTCACTTGGAAATGTCTTTGTTTCCAAAGAAAAACACATTTTTGTGCATCGAACAAAATCAGTTCACAAATAAATTCAAATAATCCTCTCATTTTTTTTTAAACAGAGGCCTATTTTCAGCAACTCTTACCCCGACTTCACACTGGAGGCATCAGCGGCGTGGAACGTCGCTGCTTCAAATAAAATCCATTATGGTCTATGGGGTCGATCCAAACTGACTGCGGCGCTGGCAATTTTCAGGCGTGTCCCAGAAGCAGCTCACTGTGCCGCGCCATGCTGCGCCGCGCCAATAAAGACAGGATTGGGTTCTATTTCTGCTGCGAGCCGCTTCTGGGACATGTCACGATATGGCAGTTAACATTGGGCTAGACAGGAAATCACACACTGTTTCAGTGTAAAACGCCCGGTAGTTTTCAAAATAAAAGCCTATTGCAGCAATGCAATTTCTTATCTGTGTAGATTATGTCTACACATGTGACCTAACATTCTATTTACTCCCAGCATCTTTTGAGAAGTGCAGGGTGTGTTTTTCATGGCTTTAATCCTGGCAGTGGAGAGGAACATTATATGTGACATCAAACAGCGATGTCAAACGGGATTTCCTTCTTCTGCGGATGACATAAACAAACCATGAACTTTGAAGTCTCGAGGGATTTTGTGATCTCGCGAGTCTGGCGAGGAGGATGGAGGAGAAGCTGCTTTGCGGCTGAGACTCCCTCGGTGTGGACTTGCGTGCAGCAAATTACTTTGCTGCTGTTCCGCGCCGCTGATGCCTCTAGTGTGAAGTCGGGGTTACCCCATGCAGTCCTGACTCCATACGGCTTCTGCATAGACCAAAAATGATTGCGTCCAATCCAAGCATTCACACCTGCTGCTGTGCAAATGTGGATGTGGAGCTCTGGAAAGTTTCTGCATTGAGAGTTTCTATGTTTTTCTATGTAAGTAGATAGTCTTTCCACACGAGCCAGACAGGAAGTGAGAGGTGGAACAGCGATGTGCATCTGGTTTATTTCAAAATTAAACTGCATTATTTTATTATTAATGACAGTGACATCGGTTCACAGTGTATGATAGTTATTTTTACAGTTATATTTTTGAACGTAATTTCTAATCATTTGGTGCTCTTGTGGGGGCAGATTTCTGAAGATGTTCAGCACACAAACCGCAGTCGGTGTGAATGACAGTCGGTCTGGAAGTCGTATGGAAACCGGATTTGTGTGAACGAGGAGTTGGTCATCTTTATTTTTTTTATTATTTCATCATTTTATTAAACTATTTGATTAAAATCTATCACAAGAATTTGCAACATCGTCTCACAGAATGTCTGAGGTCAGCAGGACTGACTTCATTTAACTTAAAGCTTCTGACTCTTCCTCTACATTTCCTGTTCATTCAGACTCACTTTTGTATGTTTTCATTAAAACATTTCCAACTGATCCCAAACTTCTGAGTGACCATTAGATAAAAGGGTACTTGGCTCTTTGTGACATTTATGGTTAAAGATGGCGGCCATAGAACCAGTCAGAGCCCCCCTGCTGCTGCGCTAAGTGGTCATTTCAAACAAATTCAAGTTTTCCTAATGAGGAACCCGTCGTATTATTGATAAACTCATCACTGGTGTGTGAGAGCCATGGATGTTCTGCGCTGGTAATTTTCTTTCTAATTAGTAGCTTCTGGAAAGCCAGCTGTCTGTGACGGCGGTGAGAGAAGATGACACAACTCCAGCTCCTCGCTAACTCCCGGAGTTCCTCCTATCGCCTGCCTCTGGTTTACGTTACAGAGCGAACGCATGCAGACACGAATGCTGTTAAACATTCTTTAACAACCACAGCCAAAACCCACACAATGAATGAGATTCTCCCTGTCAGAATTATAATCCAGTAATCGGGCTTTAGGATGTAGTTAATCTACCGTTTTTAGGTCCTTTGTAGCTCCGCCTGGACTCCTTTTTTAGACGTATGAATTGATTCAGCTTTAAAAACACCAGAAATAGGTGTTTTTTCTGCAGAGAAACTCTGTTCAGTGTCTAAATAATTCCTGTTCTGCACCCTTTAAGAAGATAAGGATCTAGAATTGGTCAGTGATTAAAGTTTAGATTAGCTTAATAATGCACCTACACCTGATCACACAAGCATGTTTTACTAGTCTTGTCTGTGTTAGACCCGTGTTAGTGAAACCGTCCCGAAGCGGAGCTTTACTGACGAACCTTCTTCAGCAGAAAGCCTCTGGAGGAGGTTTCCAGAGTTTCTCTGTTGATTCAGCTCAGGCTTGTCTTCTGAGATCTCATTATCAGCCGCTGCTTCTTTACCTCAGTGCTTTCTATAAATAAAAATCCATAATTTCAGTCTTATTTCATCGACGAGTTCTGGTTGCAGCTCACTTTCCTCACATCATGAGACGAGGACTACGGCTTCCAAACTCTGTTGGATGTTTAAGTACATTCCAGTGATTTTACACATCTTATTTGAAGGACTCACTTATTTTATATTGTAGTTACTCATGGACATAGGCAGGTTTTTTGCTATTTTGTGATTTTTTAGCCTCATTAAAAGAAAAACATTAGACTAGTTTCATATTTTAAAAGGGACATAATATAGAAAACTCACCTTTTGCATCCTTTCGTTTTGCCATGTGGGTCTCTACTACCTATATAAACCCATCAGTCCGTTTTCTGTCATTGAAAGGAGCTGTTTCAAAAAGTCCCTGTTTGTGACATCACATAAACGAAATTAAAATAGAACCCTCTCTCTCGTTGAGTAGAGTAGCTGCTGCTGGAGGAGCAGCGGCTCTATTCAGAGCCCCTCCCAGGTATCTGAGCTCCTCACCTCATAGTAGCCAATCAGGGGATGGGTGGGTGTGGCCAACTTCAGCTTGTTTTCTTAAAGTGACAGAGCCCTGAAACGACTCATTCTGGAAGGTACTGAAAATGTCAAAAATAAAACAGCTGAAATCGCTTAATGTGAGAAGGATTTAGGGCAAAAAACTTCATAAACATGTTTCGTATCGACCAGAGAACTATTATAATTTAAGAAAAAAGTCATAATGTGTCTCCTTTAACACTAAAAAAGCAGTCAGACTGTATGAGTTACTCTAGTTTGCACATTGATCTGCCAGCATTTGTGAGATTATTTTGCATTTGCAAGCTACATCAGTTTTTTTTTATTTGATGAACTTAATAAAAAAAAAACTCTCAGTTTTAGCCAACAATACATTAAATATTTCACTTATTTGCCCAAAAGATCAGCGAGAAGAAGCTGAAGAAGTTTGAGAAGGAGTACCACACCATAAGAGAGCAGCAGGAGCAACAGGAAGCCCCCATTGAAAGATACGAGGTAGACACACACACGCACGCACACATGCACAAACACACGCGCACACACACACAAACACACACACGCGCGCACACACACACATGCACACACACGCACACACACACGCGCACACACACGCACACACAGACGCACACACCATGCACACACGCACACGCATTTACACACACGCACACACACACACACCATGCACACGCATTCACACACACACACGCACAAACACACACACACACACAAAGATTTTCTCAATCAAATTTTTTGCTTCAAATCTGGAATCATTTTTATATGGGTTTAAATTGCAATCTGGAAGTGGGTTAGGGTTTGGTGTTAGAACCCTAACATCTTCCATTTTTCTATCTAATCCCAGTCAAGCAGCTTCCACATTTAAATTTTTTTTTAACATGGAATAAAAAGAAGTACATTGGTTAAGGGGGATGAAGCGAATTTCACATATGTTTTACAGAAAGATGTGCTGATTCATAATTTGTTGACTTTTTTTTCTGGGGGGTTTCTGGGAATTTGACACTGGATTCTGATTGTGCTGCCCCACAGGGACGTACCCTCCGAAAATGGGACTGATCGGGCGTTCCGTGGAGGAGTTATTGCAGAAAAGACATTGACCTCTGGCATTTTAAAGAAACACCTCGTTAAGTGTCTACGAGGCCAAACGACCACCCAAACATAGAGCTACAGCAATAAAATTTGCACAGTCCACTCAGGGGGATGCCAGCTTGCTGAATCGGTGTTTGTTTTGTGAAAATCGGTTGAAAAATGCCATATTTGAGGCCACATTGCAAAAAAGGCAGGAAAACTGCCCACACGGCAGAAACGGACCCTTAAAACGCTCCGACCGGCACGAGTTCGACGTATGTAGATCGGACCAGAGTCGGGATGCACCAAAAAAGATTTGGTACGTCTACGGCAGTGGTTCTCAATTACTTTTGGTGAAGCCCCCCCTAGGGTACATAGATTTTTTCGCGACCCCCCCCCCCCCCCCCGGGGGGGGGGGGGGGGGGGGGGGGGGGGGGGGGGGGGGGGGGGGGGGGGCTACTTTGAATTGGCCCCCAAAACGCCTAGAAACGTCCCTGGGTGTGGGACTGAGTTTTGAAGGTGACTGGAATTGTATCAAATAAATAAATATTACATGCTTATAAGTGATTGCTTTATAAAGTTACAAACGAGTAGTGGGATAAATCTACCTGCATTTTCCTTTTCAAGCACTTTGTTTTATTTTTTTATGCAACCATTTTCCTGTCCTGTCTGTATTTTAGCTGCATCTCCTCTCAATCCTCCAGAAAAACTGCTGCCTGGCTTCATTTGTCACGATTTAAGCAGATCAAAGAGATCTGTGAAACATAGCAGAGTGCGCTGCGCTCGCTGCTGCGCCAGTGAGGTAAAGTCGCAGAAGCTCGGGTGATGGAGCGCAGCAGCGGAGCGTCAGACACAAATAAGACAGAAAGTTGTTGTATTTTAATTCCAGAACTTGACAGGATGTCCAGACAGACCTCTGAATCCCTCTGTCAGCGCGTCTCTTCAGCGCTCCTCACGTGACATTTGCGCACAGGCAGGTGACCAGTTCACGCGGAGCACAATGTGCGCTCGGGCGGCAGCAGGAATGTTAATTCAAGTGAAATCGTTTAATTGTGTTTATATGTTACTGGGGAACTCTGGTCAGCTTGTGTGGGATAAATATTAATGAAAAAAGAATGGATATTTAACGGTTTTATTGAATATTTATTATTATTTTAAAAATAAGCGAAAATAGATCATGCTGACTCTGGCTGCGAACAAATGATTCTTTCCATTTCTCATATAAGAAAGAAAGGAGGTTATGTTCAGAAAAAACATTTTATTTAAATAAAATCAAACAGTGGTGCAGGGCACCTCAGGGACACAAAGACGAGGCATCTTTTAACATTACCATGTTCAATAGGGCTGTTCATACGTCACTCTACCAAACAAACAATATAAATGAAACAAAAAGTAAGAAAAATCTAAATTTCTCTTCATGGAACATTTGCACTGCTCCATGAAATAAAATCCATGTTTGGACTTTTTCTGTGTTCACAAATCAGTTCGTGCATGTGTTGTGGAATCTGTTTTACTCTCCGTTGGGGAAGCTCCGAGCGGGGTGGGG